>JAUCBJ010003009.1:0-64384 GCA_032718475.1 Nemertoderma westbladi | reverse complement strand
AGTCGTCTGTGTTCCCGAACCTACCTGGAAGTCGTCTGTGTTCCCGAACCTACCTGGAAGTCGTCTGTGTTCCCGAACCAACCTGGAAGTCGTCTGTGTTCCCGAACCTACCTGGAAGTCGTCTGTGTTCCCGAACCTACCTGGAAGTCGTCTGTGTTCCCGAACCTACCTGGAAGTCGTCTGTGTTCCCGAACCTACCTGGAAGTCGTCTGTGTTCCCGAACCTACCTGGAAGTCGTCTGTGTTCCCGAACCTACCTGGAAGTCGTCTGTGTTCCCGAACCTACCTGGAAGTCGTCTGTGTTCCCGAACCTACCTGGAAGTCGTCTGTGTTCCCGAACCTACCTGGAAGTCGTCTGTGTTCCCGAACCTACCTGGAAGTCGACTGTGTTCCCGAACCTACCTGGAAGTCGTCTGTGTTCCGAACCTACCTGGAAGTCGTCTGTGTTCCCGAACCTACCTGGAAGTCGTCTGTGTTCCCGAACCTACCTGGAAGTCGTCTGTGTTCCCGAACCTACCTGGAAGTCGTCTGTGTTCCCGAACCTACCTGGAAGTCGACTGTGTTCCCGAACCTACCTGGAAGTCGTCTGTGTTCCCGAACCTACCTGGAAGTCGTCTGTGTTCCCGAACCAACCTGGAAGTCGTCTGTGTTCCCGAACCTACCTGGAAGTCGTCTGTGTTCCCGAACCTACCTGGAAGTCGTCTGTGTTCCCGAACCTACCTGGAAGTCGTCTGTGTTCCCGAACCTACCTGGAAGTCGACTGTGTTCCCGAACCTACCTGGAAGTCGTCTGTGTTCCCGAACCTACCTGGAAGTCGACTGTGTTCCCGAACCTACCTGGAAGTCGTCTGTGTTCCCGAACCTACCTGGAAGTCGTCTGTGTTCCCGAACCAACCTGGAAGTCGTCTGTGTTCCCGAACCAACCTGGAAGTCGTCTGTGTTCCCGAACCTACCTGGAAGTCGTCTGTGTTCCCGAACCTACCTGGAAGTCGTCTGTGTTCCCGAACCTACCTGGAAGTCGTCTGTGTTCCCGAACCTACCTGGAAGTCGTCTGTGTTCCCGAACCTACCTGGAAGTCGTCTGTGTTCCCGAACCTACCTGGAAGTCGTCTGTGTTCCCGAACCTACCTGGAAGTCGTCTGTGTTCCCGAACCTACCTGGAAGTCGTCTGTGTTCCCGAACCTACCTGGAAGTCGTCTGTGTTCCCGAACCTACCTGGAAGTCGTCTGTGTTCCCGAACCTACCTGGAAGTCGTCTGTGTTCCCGAACCTACCTGGAAGTCGTCTGTGTTCCCGAACCTACCTGGAAGTCGTCTGTGTTCCCGAACCTACCTGGAAGTCGTCTGTGTTCCCGAACCTACCTGGAAGTCGTCTGTGTTCCCGACCTACCTGGAAGTCGTCTGTATTCCCGAACCTACCTGGAAGTTGTCTGTGTTCCCGAACCTACCTGGAAGTCGTCTGTGTTCCCGAACCTACCTGGAAGTCGTCTGTGTTCCCGAACCTACCTGAAAGTCGTCTGTGTTCCCAAACCTACCTGGAAGTCGACTGTGTTCCCGAACCTACCTGAAAGTCGTCTGTGTTCCCAAACCTACCTGGAAGTCGACTGTGTTCCCGAACCTACCTGGAAGTCGTCTGTATTCCCGAACCTACCTGGAAGTTGTCTGTGTTCCCGAACCTACCTGGAAGTCGTCTGTGTTCCCGAACCTACCTGGAAGTCGTCTGTGTTCCCGAACCTACCTGAAAGTCGTCTGTGTTCCCAAACCTACCTGGAAGTCGACTGTGTTCCCGAACCTACCTGAAAGTCGTCTGTGTTCCCAAACCTACCTGGAAGTCGACTGTGTTCCCGAACCTACCTGAAAGTCGACTGTGTTCCCGAACCTACCTGGAACTCGTCCGTTATCCCGAACCTACCTGGAAGTCGTCTGTGTTCGCGAACCTACCTGGAAGTCGTCTGTGTTCCCGAACCTACCTGGAAGTCGCCTGTGTTCCCGAACCTACCTGGAAGTCGTCTGTGTTCCCGAACCTACCTTGAAGTCGTCTGTGTTCCCGAACCTACCTGGAAGTCGTCTGTGTTCGAACCTACCTGGAAGTCGACTGTGTTCCCGAACCTACCTGAAAGTCGTCTGTGTTCCCGAACCTACCTGGAAGTCATCCGTTATCCCGAACCTACCTGGAAGTCGTCTGTGTTCGAACCTACCTGGAAGTCGACTGTGTTCCCGAACCTACCTGAAAGTCGTCTGTGTTCCCGAACCTACCTGGAAGTCATCCGTTATCCCGAACCTACCTGGAAGTCGTCTGTGTTCGAACCTACCTGGAAGTCGCCTGTGTTCCCGAACCTACCTGGAAGTCGTCTGTGTTCCCGAACCTACCTGGAAGTCGTCTGTGTTCCCGAACCTACCTGGAAGTCGTCTGTGTTCCCGAACCTACCTGGAAGTCGTCTGTGTTCCCGAACCTACCTGGAAGTCGTCCGTGTTCCCGAACCTACCTGGAAGTCGTCTGTGTTCCCGAACCTACCTGGAAGTCGTCTGTGTTCCCGAACCTACCTGGAAGTCGTCTGTGTTCCCGAACCTACCTGGAAGTCGTCTGTGTTCCCGAACCTACCTGGAAGTCGTCTGTGTTCCCGAACCAACCTGGAAGTCGCCTGTGTTCCCGAACCTACCTGGAAGTCGTCTGTGTTCCCGAACCTACCTTGAAGTCGTCTGTGTTCCCGAACCTACCTGGAAGTCGTCTGTGTTCGAACCTACCTGGAAGTTGTCTGTGTTCCCGAACCTACCTGAAAGTCGTCTGTGTTCCCGAACCTACCTGGAAGTCATCCGTTATCCCGAACCTACCTGGAAGTCGTCTGTGTTCGAACCTACCTGGAAGTCGACTGTGTTCCCGAACCTACCTGAAAGTCGTCTGTGTTCCCGAACCTACCTGGAAGTCGCCTGTGTTCCCGAACCTACCTGGAAGTCGTCTGTGTTCGAACCTACCTTGAAGTTGTCTGTGTTCCCGAACCTACCTGAAAGTCGTCTGTGTTCCCGAACCTACCTGGAAGTCATCCGTTATCCCGAACCTACCTGGAAGTCGTCTGTGTTCGAACCTACCTGGAAGTCGACTGTGTTCCCGAACCTACCTGAAAGTCGTCTGTGTTCCCGAACCTACCTGGAAGTCGCCTGTGTTCCCGAACCTACCTGGAAGTCGTCTGTGTTCCCGAACCTACCTTGAAGTCGTCTGTGTTCCCGAACCTACCTGGAAGTCGTCTGTGTTCGAACCTACCTGGAAGTCGACTGTGTTCCCGAACCTACCTGAAAGTCGACTGTGTTCCCGAACCTACCTGAAAGTCGTCTGTGTTCCCGAACCTACCTGGAAGTTGTCTGTGTTGCCGAACCAACCTGGAAGTCATCCGTTATCCCGAACCTACCTGGAAGTCGTCTGTGTTCGCGAACCTACCTGGAAGTCGTCTGTGTTCCCGAACCTACCTGGAAGTCGCCTGTGTTCCCGAACCTACCTGGAAGTCGTCTGTGTTCCCGAACCTACCTGGAAGTCGTCTGTGTTCCCGAACCTACCTGGAAGTCGTCTGTGTTCCCGAACCTACCTGGAAGTTGTCTGTGTTCCCGAACCTACCTGGAAGTCGTCTGTGTTCCCGACCAACCTGGAAGTCGTCTGTGTTCCCGAACCTACCTGGAAGTCGTCTGTGTTCCCGAACCTACCTGGAAGTCGTCTGTGTTCCCGAACCAACCTGGAAGTCGTCTGTGTTCCCGAACCAACCTGGAAGTCGTCTGTGTTCCCGAACCTACCTGGAAGTCGTCTGTGTTCCCGAACCTACCTGGAAGTCGTCTGTGTTCCCGACCAACCTGGAAGTCGTCTGTGTTCCCGAACCTACCTGGAAGTCGTCTGTGTTCCCGAACCTACCTGGAAGTCGTCTGTGTTCCCGAACCAACCTGGAAGTCGTCTGTGTTCCCGAACCAACCTGGAAGTCGTCTGTGTTCCCGAACCTACCTGGAAGTCGTCTGTGTTCCCGAACCTACCTGGAAGTCGACTGTGTTCCCGAACCAACCTGGAAGTCGTCTGTGTTCCCGAACCTACCTGGAAGTCGTCTGTGTTCCCGAACCAACCTGGAAGTCGTCTGTGTTCCCGAACCAACCTGGAAGTCGTCTGTGTTCCCGAACCTACCTGGAAGTCGTCTGTGTTCCCGAACCTACCTGGAAGTCGTCTGTGTTCCCGAACCTACCTGGAAGTCGTCTGTGTTCCCGAACCAACCTGGAAGTCGTCTGTGTTCCCGAACCTACCTGGAAGTCGACTGTGTTCCCGAACCTACCTGGAAGTCGTCTGTGTTCCCGAACCAACCTGGAAGTCGTCTGTGTTCCCGAACCAACCTGGAAGTCGTCTGTGTTCCCGAACCAACCTGGAAGTCGTCTGTGTTCCCGACCAACCTGGAAGTCGTCTGTGTTCCCGAACCTACCTGGAAGTCGTCTGTGTTCCCGAACCTACCTGGAAGTCGTCTGTGTTCGAACCTACCTGGAAGTCGACTGTGTTCCCGAACCTACCTGAAAGTCGTCTGTGTTCCCGAACCTACCTGGAAGTCGTCTGTGTTCGAACCTACCTGGAAGTCGACTGTGTTCCCGAACCTACCTGGAAGTCGTCTGTGTTCGCGAACCAACCTGGAACTCGTCCGTAATCCCGAACCTACCTGGAAGTCATCCGTTATCCCGAACCTACCTGGAAGTCGACTGTGTTCCCGACCAACCTGGAAGTCGTCTGTGTTCCCGAACCTACCTGAAAGTCGTCTGTGTTCCCGAACCTACCTGAAAGTCGTCTGTGTTCCCGAACCTACCTGGAAGTCGTCTGTGTTCGAACCTACCTGGAAGTCGACTGTGTTCCCGAACCTACCTGGAAGTCGTCTGTGTTCGCGAACCAACCTGGAACTCGTCCGTAATCCCGAACCTACCTGGAAGTCATCCGTTATCCCGAACCTACCTGGAAGTCGACTGTGTTCGAACCTACCTGGAAGTCGACTGTGTTCCCGAACCTACCTGGAAGTCGTCTGTGTTCCCGAACCTACCTGGAAGTCGTCTGTGTTCCCGAACCTACCTGGAAGTCGTCTGTGTTCCCGAACCTACCTGGAAGTCGTCTGTGTTCCCGAACCTACCTGGAAGTCGTCTGTGTTCGAACCTACCTGGAAGTCGACTGTGTTCCCGAACCTACCTGGAAGTCGTCTGTGTTCGAACCTACCTGGAAGTCGACTGTGTTCCCGAACCTACCTGGAAGTCGTCTGTGTTCGAACCTACCTGGAAGTCGACTGTGTTCCCGAACCTACCTGGAAGTCGTCTGTGTTCGCGAACCAACCTGGAACTCGTCCGTAATCCCGAACCTACCTGGAAGTCATCCGTTATCCCGAACCTACCTGGAAGTCGCCTGTGTTCCCGAACCTACCTGGAAGTCGTCTGTGTTCCCGAACCTACCTGGAAGTCGTCTGTGTTCCCGAACCTACCTTGAAGTCGTCCGTATTCCCGAACCTACCTGGAAGTCGTCTGTGTTCCCGAACCTACCTGGAAGTCATCCGTTATCCCGAACCTACCTGGAAGTCGACTGTGTTCCCGAACCTACCTGGAAGTCGTCTGTGTTCCCGAACCTACCTGGAAGTCGTCTGTGTTCCCGAACCTACCTGGAAGTCGACTGTGTTCCCGAACCTACCTGAAAGTCGTCTGTGTTCCCGAACCTACCTTGAAGTCGTCTGTGTTCCCGAACCTACCTGAAAGTCGTCTGTGTTCCCGAACCAACCTGGAAGTCGTCTGTGTTCCCGAACCTACCTGGAAGTCGTCTGTGTTCCCGAACCTACCTGGAAGTCGTCTGTGTTCCCGAACCTACCTGGAAGTCGTCTGTGTTCCCGAACCTACCTGGAAGTCGTCTGTGTTCCCGAACCTACCTGGAAGTCGTCTGTGTTCCCGAACCTACCTGGAAGTCATCCGTTATCCCGAACCTACCTGGAAGTCGTCTGTGTTCCCGACCAACCTGGAAGTCGTCTGTGTTCCCGAACCTACCTGGAAGTCATCCGTTATCCCGAACCTACCTGGAAGTCGTCTGTGTTCCCGAACCTACCTTGAAGTCGTCCGTATTCCCGAACCTACCTGGAAGTCGTCTGTGTTCCCGAACCTACCTGGAAGTCATCCGTTATCCCGAACCTACCTGGAAGTCGACTGTGTTCCCGAACCTACCTGGAAGTCGTCTGTGTTCCCGAACCTACCTGGAAGTCGTCTGTGTTCCCGAACCTACCTGGAAGTCGACTGTGTTCCCGAACCTACCTGAAAGTCGTCTGTGTTCCCGAACCTACCTTGAAGTCGTCTGTGTTCCCGAACCTACCTGAAAGTCGTCTGTGTTCCCGAACCAACCTGGAAGTCGTCTGTGTTCCCGAACCTACCTGGAAGTCGTCTGTGTTCCCGAACCTACCTGGAAGTCGTCTGTGTTCCCGAACCTACCTGGAAGTCGTCTGTGTTCCCGAACCTACCTGGAAGTCGTCTGTGTTCCCGAACCTACCTGGAAGTCGTCTGTGTTCCCGAACCTACCTGGAAGTCATCCGTTATCCCGAACCTACCTGGAAGTCGTCTGTGTTCCCGACCAACCTGGAAGTCGTCTGTGTTCCCGAACCTACCTGGAAGTCATCCGTTATCCCGAACCTACCTGGAAGTCGTCTGTGTTCCCGAACCTACCTGGAAGTCGACTGTGTTCCCGAACCTACCTGAAAGTCGTCTGTGTTCCCGAACCTACCTTGAAGTCGTCTGTGTTCCCGAACCTACCTGAAAGTCGTCTGTGTTCCCGAACCAACCTGGAAGTCGTCTGTGTTCCCGAACCTACCTGGAAGTCGTCTGTGTTCCCGAACCTACCTGGAAGTCATCCGTTATCCCGAACCTACCTGAAAGTCGTCTGTGTTCCCGAACCAACCTGGAAGTCGTCTGTGTTCCCGAACCTACCTGGAAGTCGTCTGTGTTCCCGAACCTACCTGGAAGTCGTCTGTGTTCGAACCTACCTGGAAGTCATCCGTTATCCCGAACCTACCTGAAAGTCGTCTGTGTTCCCGAACCTACCTGGAAGTCATCCGTTATCCCGAACCTACCTGAAAGTCGTCTGTGTTCCCGAACCTACCTGGAAGTCGTCTGTGTTCGAACCTACCTGGAAGTCATCCGTTATCCCGAACCTACCTGAAAGTCGTCTGTGTTCCCGAACCTACCTGGAAGTCGCCTGTGTTCGAACCAACCTGGAAGTCGTCTGTGTTCCCGAACCTACCTGGAAGTCGTCTGTGTTCCCGAACCTACCTGGAAGTCGTCTGTGTTCCCGAACCTACCTTGAAGTCGTCTGTGTTCCCGAACCTACCTGGAAGTCGTCTGTGTTCCCGAACCTACCTTGAAGTCGTCTGTGTTCCCGAACCTACCTGGAAGTCGTCTGTGTTCCCGACCAACCTGAAAGTCGTCTGTGTTCCCAAACCTACCTGGAAGTCGCCTGTGTTCGAACCAACCTGGAAGTCGTCTGTGTTCCCGAACCTACCTGGAAGTCGTCTGTGTTCCCGAACCTACCTGGAAGTCGTCTGTGTTCCCGAACCTACCTTGAAGTCGTCTGTGTTCCCGAACCTACCTGGAAGTCGTCTGTGTTCCCGAACCTACCTTGAAGTCGTCTGTGTTCCCGAACCTACCTGGAAGTCGTCTGTGTTCCCGACCAACCTGGAAGTCGTCTGTGTTCCCGACCAACCTGGAAGTCGTCTGTGTTCCCGAACCAACCTGGAAGTCGTCTGTGTTCCCGAACCTACCTGGAAGTCGTCTGTGTTCCCGAACCTACCTGGAAGTCATCCGTTATCCCGAACCTACCTGAAAGTCGTCTGTGTTCCCGAACCAACCTGGAAGTCGTCTGTGTTCCCGAACCTACCTGGAAGTCGTCTGTGTTCCCGAACCTACCTGGAAGTCATCCGTTATCCCGAACCTACCTGAAAGTCGTCTGTGTTCCCGAACCTACCTGGAAGTCGCCTGTGTTCCCGAACCTACCTGGAAGTCGTCTGTGTTCCCGAACCTACCTTGAAGTCGTCTGTGTTCCCGAACCTACCTGGAAGTCGTCTGTGTTCCCGACCAACCTGGAAGTCGTCTGTGTTCCCGACCAACCTGGAAGTCGTCTGTGTTCCCGAACCAACCTGGAAGTCGTCTGTGTTCCCGAACCAACCTGGAAGTCGTCTGTGTTCCCGACCAACCTGGAAGTCGTCTGTGTTCCCGAACCTACCTGGAAGTCATCCGTTATCCCGAACCTACCTGGAAGTCGTCTGTGTTCCCGAACCTACCTGGAAGTCGACTGTGTTCCCGAACCTACCTGGAAGTCGTCTGTGTTCCCGAACCTACCTGGAAGTCGTCTGTGTTCCCGAACCTACCTGGAAGTCGACTGTGTTCCCGAACCTACCTTGAAGTCGTCTGTGTTCGAACCTACCTGGAAGTCGACTGTGTTCCCGAACCTACCTGGAAGTCGTCTGTGTTCCCGAACCTACCTGAAAGTCGTCTGTGTTCGAACCTACCTGGAAGTCGACTGTGTTCCCGAACCTACCTGGAAGTCGTCTGTGTTCCCGAACCTACCTGAAAGTCGTCTGTGTTCCCGAACCTACCTGGAAGTCGTCTGTGTTCGAACCTACCTGGAAGTCGACTGTGTTCCCGAACCTACCTTGAAGTCGTCTGTGTTCCCGAACCTACCTGGAAGTCGTCTGTGTTCGAACCTACCTGGAAGTCGACTGTGTTCCCGAACCTACCTTGAAGTCGTCTGTGTTCCCGAACCTACCTGGAAGTCGTCTGTGTTCGAACCTACCTGGAAGTCGACTGTGTTCCCGAACCTACCTGAAAGTCGTCTGTGTTCCCGAACCTACCTGGAAGTCGTCTGTGTTCGAACCTACCTGGAAGTCGACTGTGTTCCCGAACCTACCTGGAAGTCGTCTGTGTTCGCGAACCAACCTGGAACTCGTCCGTAATCCCGAACCTACCTGGAAGTCATCCGTTATCCCGAACCTACCTGGAAGTCGTCTGTGTTCCCGAACCTACCTGGAAGTCGTCTGTGTTCGAACCTACCTGGAAGTCGTCTGTGTTCGCGAACCTACCTGGAAGTCGTCTGTGTTCCCGACCAACCTGGAAGTCGTCTGTGTTCCCGAACCTACCTGGAAGTCGTCTGTGTTCCCGACCAACCTGGAAGTCGTCTGTGTTCCCGAACCTACCTGGAAGTCGTCTGTGTTCCCGACCAACCTGGAAGTCGTCTGTGTTCCCGAACCTACCTGGAAGTCATCCGTTATCCCGAACCTACCTGGAAGTCGTCTGTGTTCCCGAACCTACCTGAAAGTCGTCTGTGTTCCCGAACCAACCTGGAAGTCGTCTGTGTTCGCGAACCAACCTGGAACTCGTCCGTAATCCCGAACCTACCTGGAAGTCATCCGTTATCCCGAACCTACCTGGAAGTCGACTGTGTTCCCGAACCTACCTGGAAGTCATCCGTTATCCCGAACCTACCTGGAAGTCGACTGTGTTCCCGACCAACCTGGAAGTCGTCTGTGTTCCCGAACCTACCTGGAAGTCATCCGTTATCCCGAACCTACCTGGAAGTCGACTGTGTTCCCGAACCTACCTGGAAGTCGTCTGTGTTCGAACCTACCTGGAAGTCGACTGTGTTCCCGAACCTACCTGGAAGTCGTCTGTGTTCGAACCTACCTGGAAGTCGACTGTGTTCCCGAACCTACCTGAAAGTCGTCTGTGTTCCCAAACCTACCTGGAAGTCGACTGTGTTCCCGAACCTACCTGAAAGTCGTCTGTGTTCCCGAACCTACCTGGAAGTTGTCTGTGTTGCCGAACCAACCTGGAAGTCATCCGTTATCCCGAACCTACCTGGAAGTCGTCTGTGTTCCCGAACCTACCTGGAAGTCGTCTGTGTTCCCGAACCTACCTTGAAGTCGTCTGTGTTCCCGAACCTACCTGGAAGTCGTCTGTGTTCGAACCTACCTGGAAGTCGACTGTGTTCCCGAACCTACCTGAAAGTCGTCTGTGTTCCCGAACCTACCTGGAAGTCGCCTGTGTTCCCGAACCTACCTGGAAGTCGTCTGTGTTCGAACCTACCTGGAAGTCGACTGTGTTCCCGAACCTACCTGAAAGTCGTCTGTGTTCCCGAACCTACCTGAAAGTCGTCTGTGTTCCCGAACCTACCTGGAAGTCGTCTGTGTTCGAACCTACCTGGAAGTCGACTGTGTTCCCGAACCTACCTGGAAGTCGCCTGTGTTCCCGAACCTACCTGGAAGTCGTCTGTGTTCGAACCTACCTGGAAGTCGACTGTGTTCCCGAACCTACCTGAAAGTCGTCTGTGTTCCCGAACCTACCTGGAAGTCGTCTGTGTTCGAACCTACCTGGAAGTCGACTGTGTTCCCGAACCTACCTGAAAGTCGTCTGTGTTCCCGAACCTACCTGGAAGTCGTCTGTGTTCGAACCTACCTGGAAGTCGACTGTGTTCCCGAACCTACCTGAAAGTCGTCTGTGTTCCCGAACCTACCTGGAAGTCGATTGTGTTCCCGAACCTACCTGGAAGTCGACTGTGTTCCCGAACCTACCTGGAAGTCGTCTGTGTTCCCGAACCTACCTTGAAGTCGTCTGTGTTCCCGAACCTACCTGGAAGTCGTCTGTGTTCGAACCTACCTGGAAGTCGACTGTGTTCCCGAACCTACCTGAAAGTCGTCTGTGTTCCCGAACCTACCTGGAAGTCGTCTGTGTTCGAACCTACCTGGAAGTCGACTGTGTTCCCGAACCTACCTGAAAGTCGTCTGTGTTCCCGAACCTACCTGGAAGTCGACTGTGTTCCCGAACCTACCTGAAAGTCGTCTGTGTTCCCGAACCTACCTGGAAGTCGTCTGTGTTCGAACCTACCTGGAAGTCGACTGTGTTCCCGAACCTACCTGAAAGTCGTCTGTGTTCCCGAACCTACCTGGAAGTCGTCTGTGTTCGAACCTACCTGGAAGTCGACTGTGTTCCCGAACCTACCTGAAAGTCGTCTGTGTTCCCGAACCTACCTGGAAGTCGATTGTGTTCCCGAACCTACCTGGAAGTCGACTGTGTTCCCGAACCTACCTGGAAGTCGTCTGTGTTCCCGAACCTACCTTGAAGTCGTCTGTGTTCCCGAACCTACCTGGAAGTCGTCTGTGTTCGAACCTACCTGGAAGTCGACTGTGTTCCCGAACCTACCTGAAAGTCGTCTGTGTTCCCGAACCTACCTGGAAGTTGTCTGTGTTGCCGAACCAACCTGGAAGTCATCCGTTATCCCGAACCTACCTGGAAGTCGTCTGTGTTCGCGAACCTACCTGGAAGTCGTCTGTGTTCCCGAACCTACCTGGAAGTCGCCTGTGTTCCCGAACCTACCTGGAAGTCGTCTGTGTTCCCGAACCTACCTTGAAGTCGTCTGTGTTCCCGAACCTACCTGGAAGTCGTCTGTGTTCCCGAACCTACCTGGAAGTCGTCTGTGTTCCCGAACCTACCTGGAAGTCGTCTGTGTTCGCGAACCAACCTGGAAGTCGTCTGTGTTCCCGAACCTACCTGGAACTCGTCCGTAATCCCGAACCTACCTGGAAGTCGTCTGTGTTCCCGAACCTACCTGGAAGTCGACTGTGTTCCCGAACCTACCTGGAAGTCGTCTGTGTTCCCGAACCTACCTGGAAGTCGTCTGTGTTCCCGAACCTACCTGGAAGTCATCCGTTATCCCGAACCTACCTGGAAGTCGTCTGTGTTCGCGAACCTACCTGGAAGTCGTCTGTGTTCCCGAACCTACCTTGAAGTCGTCTGTGTTCCCGAACCTACCTGGAAGTCGTCTGTGTTCCCAAACCTACCTGGAAGTCGACTGTGTTCCCGACCAACCTGGAAGTCGTCTGTGTTCCCGACCAACCTGGAAGTCGTCTGTGTTCCCGAACCTACCTGGAAGTCATCCGTTATCCCGAACCTACCTGGAAGTCGTCTGTGTTCCCGACCAACCTGGAAGTCGTCTGTGTTCGAACCTACCTGGAAGTCATCCGTTATCCCGAACCTACCTGGAAGTCGTCTGTGTTCCCGACCAACCTGGAAGTCGTCTGTGTTCGAACCTACCTGGAAGTCATCCGTTATCCCGAACCTACCTGGAAGTCGTCTGTGTTCCCGAACCTACCTGGAAGTCATCCGTTATCCCGAACCTACCTGGAAGTCGTCTGTGTTCCCGAACCAACCTGGAAGTCGTCTGTGTTCCCGAACCTACCTGGAAGTCATCCGTTATCCCGAACCTACCTGGAAGTCGTCTGTGTTCCCGAACCAACCTGGAAGTCGTCTGTGTTCCCGAACCTACCTGGAAGTCGCCTGTGTTCCCGAACCTACCTGGAAGTCGTCTGTGTTCCCGAACCTACCTTGAAGTCGTCTGTGTTCCCGAACCTACCTGGAAGTCGTCTGTGTTCGAACCTACCTGGAAGTCGACTGTGTTCCCGAACCTACCTGAAAGTCGTCTGTGTTCCCGAACCTACCTGGAAGTCGTCTGTGTTCGAACCTACCTGGAAGTCGACTGTGTTCCCGAACCTACCTGAAAGTCGTCTGTGTTCCCGAACCTACCTGGAAGTCGCCTGTGTTCCCGAACCTACCTGGAAGTCGACTGTGTTCCCGAACCTACCTGAAAGTCGTCTGTGTTCCCGAACCTACCTGGAAGTCGCCTGTGTTCCCGAACCTACCTGGAAGTCGTCTGTGTTCCCGAACCTACCTGAAAGTCGTCTGTGTTCCCGAACCTACCTGGAAGTCGCCTGTGTTCCCGAACCTACCTGGAAGTCGTCTGTGTTCCCGAACCTACCTGGAAGTCGTCTGTGTTCCCGAACCTACCTGAAAGTCGTCTGTGTTCCCGAACCTACCTGGAAGTCGCCTGTGTTCCCGAACCTACCTGGAAGTCGTCTGTGTTCCCGAACCTACCTGGAAGTCGTCTGTGTTCCCGAACCTACCTGAAAGTCGTCTGTGTTCCCGAACCTACCTGGAAGTCGCCTGTGTTCCCGAACCTACCTGGAAGTCGCCTGTGTTCCCGAACCTACCTGGAAGTCGTCTGTGTTCCCGAACCTACCTGGAAGTCGTCTGTGTTCCCGAACCTACCTGAAAGTCGTCTGTGTTCCCGAACCTACCTGGAAGTCGCCTGTGTTCCCGAACCTACCTGGAAGTCGTCTGTGTTCCCGAACCTACCTGGAAGTCGTCTGTGTTCCCGAACCTACCTGAAAGTCGTCTGTGTTCCCGAACCTACCTGGAAGTCGCCTGTGTTCCCGAACCTACCTGGAAGTCGACTGTGTTCCCGAACCTACCTGAAAGTCGTCTGTGTTCCCGAACCTACCTGGAAGTCGCCTGTGTTCCCGAACCTACCTGGAAGTCGTCTGTGTTCCCGAACCTACCTGGAAGTCGCCTGTGTTCCCGAACCTACCTGAAAGTCGTCTGTGTTCCCGAACCTACCTGAAAGTCGTCTGTGTTCCCGAACCTACCTGGAAGTCGCCTGTGTTCCCGAACCTACCTGAAAGTCGTCTGTGTTCCCGAACCTACCTGAAAGTCGTCTGTGTTCCCGAACCTACCTGGAAGTCGTCTGTGTTCGAACCTACCTGGAAGTCGACTGTGTTCCCGAACCTACCTGGAAGTCGCCTGTGTTCCCGAACCTACCTGGAAGTCGTCTGTGTTCGAACCTACCTGGAAGTCGACTGTGTTCCCGAACCTACCTGAAAGTCGTCTGTGTTCCCGAACCTACCTGGAAGTCGTCTGTGTTCGAACCTACCTGGAAGTCGACTGTGTTCCCGAACCTACCTGAAAGTCGTCTGTGTTCCCGAACCTACCTGGAAGTCGATTGTGTTCCCGAACCTACCTGGAAGTCGACTGTGTTCCCGAACCTACCTGGAAGTCGTCTGTGTTCCCGAACCTACCTTGAAGTCGTCTGTGTTCCCGAACCTACCTGGAAGTCGTCTGTGTTCGAACCTACCTGGAAGTCGACTGTGTTCCCGAACCTACCTGAAAGTCGTCTGTGTTCCCGAACCTACCTGGAAGTCGTCTGTGTTCCCGAACCTACCTGGAAGTTGTCTGTGTTGCCGAACCAACCTGGAAGTCATCCGTTATCCCGAACCTACCTGGAAGTCGTCTGTGTTCGCGAACCTACCTGGAAGTCGTCTGTGTTCCCGAACCTACCTGGAAGTCGCCTGTGTTCCCGAACCTACCTGGAAGTCGTCTGTGTTCCCGAACCTACCTTGAAGTCGTCTGTGTTCCCGAACCTACCTGGAAGTCGTCTGTGTTCCCGACCAACCTGGAAGTCGTCTGTGTTCCCGAACCTACCTGGAAGTCATCCGTTATCCCGAACCTACCTGGAAGTCGTCTGTGTTCCCGACCAACCTGGAAGTCGTCTGTGTTCCCGAACCTACCTGGAAGTCATCCGTTATCCCGAACCTACCTGGAAGTCGTCTGTGTTCCCGACCAACCTGGAAGTCGTCTGTGTTCCCGAACCTACCTGGAAGTCGTCTGTGTTCCCGAACCAACCTGGAAGTCGTCTGTGTTCCCGAACCTACCTGGAAGTCGCCTGTGTTCCCGAACCTACCTGGAAGTCATCCGTTATCCCGAACCTACCTGGAAGTCGTCTGTGTTCCCGACCAACCTGGAAGTCGTCTGTGTTCCCGAACCTACCTGGAAGTCATCCGTTATCCCGAACCTACCTGGAAGTCGTCTGTGTTCCCGACCAACCTGGAAGTCGTCTGTGTTCCCGAACCTACCTGGAAGTCGTCTGTGTTCGAACCTACCTGGAAGTCATCCGTTATCCCGAACCTACCTGGAAGTCGTCTGTGTTCGCGAACCTACCTGGAAATCGACTGTGTTCCCGAACCAACCTGGAAGTCGTCTGTGTTCCCGAACCTACCTGGAAGTCGCCTGTGTTCCCGAACCTACCTGGAAGTCATCCGTTATCCCGAACCTACCTGGAAGTCGTCTGTGTTCCCGAACCAACCTGGAAGTCGTCTGTGTTCCCGAACCTACCTGGAAGTCGCCTGTGTTCCCGAACCTACCTGGAAGTCATCCGTTATCCCGAACCTACCTGGAAGTCGTCTGTGTTCCCGAACCAACCTGGAAGTCGTCTGTGTTCCCGAACCTACCTGGAAGTCGCCTGTGTTCCCGAACCTACCTGGAAGTCGTCTGTGTTCCCGAACCTACCTTGAAGTCGTCTGTGTTCCCGAACCTACCTGGAAGTCGTCTGTGTTCGAACCTACCTGGAAGTCGACTGTGTTCCCGAACCTACCTGAAAGTCGTCTGTGTTCCCGAACCTACCTGGAAGTCGTCTGTGTTCGAACCTACCTGGAAGTCGACTGTGTTCCCGAACCTACCTGAAAGTCGTCTGTGTTCCCGAACCTACCTGGAAGTCGCCTGTGTTCCCGAACCTACCTGGAAGTCGTCTGTGTTCCCGAACCTACCTTGAAGTCGTCTGTGTTCCCGAACCTACCTGGAAGTCGTCTGTGTTCGAACCTACCTGGAAGTCGACTGTGTTCCCGAACCTACCTGGAAGTCGTCTGTGTTCCCGAACCTACCTGGAAGTCGTCTGTGTTCCCGAACCTACCTTGAAGTCGTCTGTGTTCCCGAACCTACCTGGAAGTCGTCTGTGTTCGAACCTACCTGGAAGTCGACTGTGTTCCCGAACCTACCTGAAAGTCGTCTGTGTTCCCGAACCTACCTGGAAGTTGTCTGTGTTGCCGAACCAACCTGGAAGTCATCCGTTATCCCGAACCTACCTGGAAGTCGTCTGTGTTCGCGAACCTACCTGGAAGTCGTCTGTGTTCCCGAACCTACCTGGAAGTCGCCTGTGTTCCCGAACCTACCTGGAAGTCGTCTGTGTTCCCGAACCTACCTTGAAGTCGTCTGTGTTCCCGAACCTACCTGGAAGTCGTCTGTGTTCGAACCTACCTGGAAGTCGACTGTGTTCCCGAACCTACCTGAAAGTCGTCTGTGTTCCCGAACCTACCTGGAAGTCGTCTGTGTTCCCGACCAACCTGGAAGTCGTCTGTGTTCCCGAACCTACCTGGAAGTCGTCTGTGTTCGAACCTACCTGGAAGTCGACTGTGTTCCCGAACCTACCTGGAAGTCGTCTGTGTTCCCGAACCAACCTGGAAGTCATCCGTTATCCCGAACCTACCTGGAAGTCGTCTGTGTTCGCGAACCAACCTGGAACTCGTCCGTAATCCCGAACCTACCTGGAAGTCGTCTGTGTTCCCGAACCTTCCTGGAAATCGTCTGTGTTCCCGAACCTACCTGGAAGTCGTCTGTGTTCCCGAACCTACCTGGAAGTCGTCTGTGTTCGAACCTACCTGGAAGTCGTCTGTGTTCCCGAACCTACCTGGAAGTCGTCTGTGTTCCCGAACCTACCTGGAAGTCGTCTGTGTTCGAACCTACCTGGAAGTCGTCTGTGTTCCCGAACCTACCTGGAAGTCGTCTGTGTTCCCGAACCTACCTGGAAGTCGTCTGTGTTCCCGAACCTACCTTGAAGTCGTCTGTGTTCCCGAACCTACCTGGAAGTCGTCTGTGTTCGAACCTACCTGGAAGTCGTCTGTGTTCCCGAACCTACCTGGAAGTCGTCTGTGTTCCCGAACCTACCTGGAAGTCGTCTGTGTTCCCGAACCTACCTTGAAGTCGTCTGTGTTCCCGAACCTACCTGGAAGTCGTCTGTGTTCGAACCTACCTGGAAGTCGTCTGTGTTCCCGAACCTACCTGGAAGTCGTCTGTGTTCCCGAACCTACCTGGAAGTCGTCTGTGTTCCCGAACCTACCTTGAAGTCGTCTGTGTTCCCGAACCTACCTGGAAGTCGTCTGTGTTCCCGAACCTACCTGGAAGTCGTCTGTGTTCCCGAACCTACCTTGAAGTCGTCTGTGTTCCCGAACCTACCTGGAAGTCGTCTGTGTTCGAACCTACCTGGAAGTCGTCTGTGTTCCCGAACCTACCTGGAAGTCGTCTGTGTTCCCGAACCTACCTGGAAGTCGTCTGTGTTCCCGAACCTACCTGGAAGTCGACTGTGTTCCCGAACCTACCTGAAAGTCGTCTGTGTTCGAACCTACCTGGAAGTCGACTGTGTTCCCGAACCTACCTGGAAGTCGACTGTGTTCGAACCTACCTGGAAGTCGACTGTGTTCCCGAACCTACCTGAAAGTCGTCTGTGTTCCCGAACCTACCTGAAAGTCGTCTGTGTTCCCGAACCTACCTGGAAGTCGTCTGTGTTCGAACCTACCTGGAAGTCGTCTGTGTTCCCGAACCTACCTGGAAGTCGACTGTGTTCCCGAACCTACCTGAAAGTCGTCTGTGTTCCCGAACCTACCTGAAAGTCGTCTGTGTTCCCGAACCTACCTGGAAGTTGTCTGTGTTGCCGAACCTACCTGAAAGTCGCCTGTGTTCCCGAACCTACCTGGAAGTCGTCTGTGTTCGCGAACCTACCTGGAAGTCATCCGTTATCCCGAACCTACCTGGAAGTCATCTGTGTTCGCGAACCAACCTGGAAGTCGTCTGTGTTCGAACCTACCTGGAAGTCGACTGTGTTCCCGAACCTACCTGGAAGTCGTCTGTGTTCCCGAACCTTCCTGGAAATCGTCTGTGTTCCCGAACCTACCTGGAAGTCGTCTGTGTTCCCGAACCTACCTGGAAGTCATCCGTTATCCCGAACCTACCTGGAAGTCATCTGTGTTCGCGAACCAACCTGGAAGTCGTCTGTGTTCGAACCTACCTGGAAGTCGACTGTGTTCCCGAACCTACCTGGAAGTCGTCTGTGTTCCCGAACCTTCCTGGAAATCGTCTGTGTTCCCGAACCTACCTGGAAGTCGTCTGTGTTCCCGAACCTACCTGGAAGTCGTCTGTGTTCCCGAACCTACCTGGAAGTCGCCTGTGTTCGAACCTACCTGGAAGTCGACTGTGTTCCCGAACCTACCTGAAAGTCGTCTGTGTTCCCGAACCTACCTGGAAGTTGTCTGTGTTCCCAAACCTACCTGGAAGTCGTGTGTGTTCCCGAACCTACCTGGAAGTTGTCTGTGTTGCCGAACCTACCTGAAAGTCGTCTGTGTTCCCGAACCTACCTGAAAGTCGTCTGTGTTCCCGAACCTACCTGGAAGTTGTCTGTGTTGCCGAACCTACCTGAAAGTCGCCTGTGTTCCCGAACCTACCTGGAAGTCGTCTGTGTTCGCGAACCTACCTGGAAGTCATCCGTTATCCCGAACCTACCTGGAAGTCATCTGTGTTCGCGAACCAACCTGGAAGTCGTCTGTGTTCGAACCTACCTGGAAGTCGACTGTGTTCCCGAACCTACCTGGAAGTCGTCTGTGTTCCCGAACCTTCCTGGAAATCGTCTGTGTTCCCGAACCTACCTGGAAGTCGTCTGTGTTCCCGAACCTACCTGGAAGTCATCCGTTATCCCGAACCTACCTGGAAGTCGTCTGTGTTCCCGAACCTACCTGGAAGTCATCTGTGTTCGCGAACCAACCTGGAAGTCGTCTGTGTTCGAACCTACCTGGAAGTCGACTGTGTTCCCGAACCTACCTGGAAGTCGTCTGTGTTCCCGAACCTTCCTGGAAATCGTCTGTGTTCCCGAACCTACCTGGAAGTCGTCTGTGTTCCCGAACCTACCTGGAAGTCGTCTGTGTTCCCGAACCTACCTGGAAGTCGCCTGTGTTCGAACCTACCTGGAAGTCGACTGTGTTCCCGAACCTACCTGAAAGTCGTCTGTGTTCCCGAACCTACCTGGAAGTCATCCGTTATCCCGAACCAACCTGGAAGTCGTCTGTGTTCCCGAACCTACCTGGAAGTCATCTGTGTTCGCGAACCAACCTGGAAGTCGTCTGTGTTCGAACCTACCTGGAAGTCGACTGTGTTCCCGAACCTACCTGGAAGTCGTCTGTGTTCCCGAACCTTCCTGGAAATCGTCTGTGTTCCCGAACCTACCTGGAAGTCGTCTGTGTTCCCGAACCTACCTGGAAGTCGTCTGTGTTCCCGAACCTACCTGGAAGTCGCCTGTGTTCGAACCTACCTGGAAGTCGACTGTGTTCCCGAACCTACCTGAAAGTCGTCTGTGTTCCCGAACCTACCTGGAAGTTGTCTGTGTTCCCAAACCTACCTGGAAGTCGCCTGTGTTCGAACCTACCTGGAAGTCGACTGTGTTCCCGAACCTACCTGAAAGTCGTCTGTGTTCCCGAACCTACCTGGAAGTTGTCTGTGTTCCCAAACCTACCTGGAAGTCGTCTGTGTTCCCGAACCTACCTGGAAGTCGCCTGTGTTCGAACCTACCTGGAAGTCGACTGTGTTCCCGAACCTACCTGAAAGTCGTCTGTGTTCCCGAACCTACCTGGAAGTCGCCTGTGTTCGAACCTACCTGGAAGTCGACTGTGTTCCCGAACCTACCTGAAAGTCGTCTGTGTTCCCGAACCTACCTGGAAGTTGTCTGTGTTCCCAAACCTACCTGGAAGTCGTGTGTGTTCCCAAACCTACCTGGAAGTCGCCTGTGTTCGAACCTACCTGGAAGTCGACTGTGTTCCCGAACCTACCTGAAAGTCGTCTGTGTTCCCGAACCTACCTGGAAGTCGTCTGTGTTCCCGAACCTACCTGAAAGTCGTCTGTGTTCCCGAACCTACCTGAAAGTCGTCTGTGTTCCCGAACCTACCTGGAAGTCGTCTGTGTTCCCGAACCTACCTGAAAGTCGTCTGTGTTCCCGAACCTACCTGGAAGTTGTCTGTGTTGCCGAACCTACCTGAAAGTCGCCTGTGTTCCCGAACCTACCTGGAAGTCGTCTGTGTTCGCGAACCTACCTGGAAGTCATCCGTTATCCCGAACCTACCTGGAAGTCATCTGTGTTCGCGAACCAACCTGGAAGTCGTCTGTGTTCGAACCTACCTGGAAGTCGACTGTGTTCCCGAACCTACCTGGAAGTCGTCTGTGTTCCCGAACCTTCCTGGAAATCGTCTGTGTTCCCGAACCTACCTGGAAGTCGTCTGTGTTCCCGAACCTACCTGGAAGTCATCCGTTATCCCGAACCTACCTGGAAGTCATCTGTGTTCGCGAACCAACCTGGAAGTCGTCTGTGTTCGAACCTACCTGGAAGTCGACTGTGTTCCCGAACCTACCTGGAAGTCGTCTGTGTTCCCGAACCTTCCTGGAAATCGTCTGTGTTCCCGAACCTACCTGGAAGTCGTCTGTGTTCCCGAACCTACCTGGAAGTCGTCTGTGTTCCCGAACCTACCTGGAAGTCGTCTGTGTTCCCGAACCTACCTGAAAGTCGTCTGTGTTCCCGAACCTACCTGAAAGTCGTCTGTGTTCCCGAACCTACCTGGAAGTCGTCTGTGTTCCCGAACCTACCTGAAAGTCGTCTGTGTTCCCGAACCTACCTGAAAGTCGTCTGTGTTCCCGAACCTACCTGGAAGTCGTCTGTGTTCCCGAACCTACCTGAAAGTCGTCTGTGTTCCCGAACCTACCTGAAAGTCGTCTGTGTTCCCGAACCTACCTGAAAGTCGTCTGTGTTCCCGAACCTACCTGAAAGTCGTCTGTGTTCCCGAACCTACCTGGAAGTCGTCTGTGTTCCCGAACCTACCTGAAAGTCGTCTGTGTTCCCGAACCTACCTGAAAGTCGTCTGTGTTCCCGAACCTACCTGGAAGTCGTCTGTGTTCCCGAACCTACCTGAAAGTCGTCTGTGTTCCCGAACCTACCTGGAAGTCGTCTGTGTTCCCGAACCTACCTGAAAGTCGTCTGTGTTCCCGAACCTACCTGAAAGTCGTCTGTGTTCCCGAACCTACCTGGAAGTCATCTGTGTTCGCGAACCAACCTGGAAGTCGTCTGTGTTCGAACCTACCTGGAAGTCGACTGTGTTCCCGAACCTACCTGGAAGTCGTCTGTGTTCCCGAACCTTCCTGGAAATCGTCTGTGTTCCCGAACCTACCTGGAAGTCGTCTGTGTTCCCGAACCTACCTGGAAGTCGTCTGTGTTCCCGAACCTACCTGGAAGTCGTCTGTGTTCCCGAACCTACCTGAAAGTCGTCTGTGTTCCCGAACCTACCTGAAAGTCGTCTGTGTTCCCGAACCTACCTGAAAGTCGTCTGTGTTCCCGAACCTACCTGAAAGTCGTCTGTGTTCCCGAACCTACCTGAAAGTCGTCTGTGTTCCCGAACCTACCTGGAAGTCGTCTGTGTTCCCGAACCTACCTGAAAGTCGTCTGTGTTCCCGAACCTACCTGAAAGTCGTCTGTGTTCCCGAACCTACCTGGAAGTTGTCTGTGTTGCCGAACCTACCTGAAAGTCGCCTGTGTTCCCGAACCTACCTGGAAGTCGTCTGTGTTCGCGAACCTACCTGGAAGTCATCCGTTATCCCGAACCTACCTGGAAGTCATCTGTGTTCGCGAACCAACCTGGAAGTCGTCTGTGTTCGAACCTACCTGGAAGTCGACTGTGTTCCCGAACCTACCTGGAAGTCGTCTGTGTTCCCGAACCTTCCTGGAAATCGTCTGTGTTCCCGAACCTACCTGGAAGTCGTCTGTGTTCCCGAACCTACCTGGAAGTCATCCGTTATCCCGAACCTACCTGGAAGTCATCTGTGTTCGCGAACCAACCTGGAAGTCGTCTGTGTTCGAACCTACCTGGAAGTCGACTGTGTTCCCGAACCTACCTGGAAGTCGTCTGTGTTCCCGAACCTTCCTGGAAATCGTCTGTGTTCCCGAACCTACCTGGAAGTCGTCTGTGTTCCCGAACCTACCTGGAAGTCGTCTGTGTTCCCGAACCTACCTGGAAGTCGCCTGTGTTCGAACCTACCTGGAAGTCGACTGTGTTCCCGAACCTACCTGAAAGTCGTCTGTGTTCCCGAACCTACCTGGAAGTTGTCTGTGTTCCCAAACCTACCTGGAAGTCGTGTGTGTTCCCAAACCTACCTGGAAGTCGCCTGTGTTCGAACCTACCTGGAAGTCGACTGTGTTCCCGAACCTACCTGAAAGTCGTCTGTGTTCCCGAACCTACCTGGAAGTCGCCTGTGTTCCCGACCAACCTGGAAGTCGTCTGTGTTCCCGAACCTACCTGGAAGTCGTCTGTGTTCCCGAACCTACCTGGAAGTCGTCTGTGTTCCCGAACCAACCTGGAAGTCGTCTGTGTTCCCGAACCAACCTGGAAGTCGTCTGTGTTCCCGAACCTACCTGGAAGTCGTCTGTGTTCCCGAACCTACCTGGAAGTCGTCTGTGTTCCCGAACCTACCTGGAAGTCGTCTGTGTTCCCGAACCAACCTGGAAGTCGTCTGTGTTCCCGAACCTACCTGGAAGTCGTCTGTGTTCCCGAACCTACCTGGAAGTCGTCTGTGTTCCCGAACCAACCTGGAAGTCGTCTGTGTTCCCGAACCAACCTGGAAGTCGTCTGTGTTCCCGAACCTACCTGGAAGTCGTCTGTGTTCCCGAACCTACCTGGAAGTCGTCTGTGTTCCCGAACCTACCTGGAAGTTGTCTGTGTTCCCGAACCTACCTGGAAGTCGACTGTGTTCCCGAACCTACCTGGAAGTCGACTGTGTTCCCGAACCTACCTGGAAGTCGACTGTGTTCCCGAACCTACCTGGAAGTCGTCTGTGTTCCCGAACCTACCTGGAAGTCGTCTGTATTCCCGAACCTACCTGGAAGTTGTCTGTGTTCCCGAACCTACCTGGAAGTCGTCTGTGTTCCCGAACCTACCTGGAAGTCGTCTGTGTTCCCGACCAACCTGGAAGTCGTCTGTGTTCCCGAACCTACCTGGAAGTCGTCTGTGTTCCCGAACCTACCTGGAAGTCGTCTGTGTTCGAACCTACCTGGAAGTCGATTGTGTTCCCGAACCTACCTGGAAGTCGTCTGTGTTCCCGAACCTACCTGGAAGTCGTCTGTGTTCCCGAACCTACCTGGAAGTCGTCCGTATTCCCGAACCTACCTGGAAGTCGCCTGTGTTCCCGAACCAACCTGGAAGTCGTCTGTGTTCCCGAACCTACCTGGAAGTCGCCTGTGTTCGAACCTACCTGGAAGTCGTCTGTGTTCGAACCTACCTGGAAGTCGATTGTGTTCCCGAACCTACCTGGAAGTCGTCTGTGTTCCCGAACCTACCTGGAAGTCGTCTGTGTTCCCGAACCTACCTGGAAGTCGTCCGTATTCCCGAACCTACCTGGAAGTCGCCTGTGTTCCCGAACCAACCTGGAAGTCGCCTGTGTTCCCGAACCTACCTGGAAGTCGTCTGTGTTCCCGAACCTACCTGGAAGTCGCCTGTGTTCGAACCTACCTGGAAGTCGACTGTGTTCCCGAACCTACCTGAAAGTCGTCTGTGTTCCCGAACCTACCTGGAAGTTGTCTGTGTTCCCAAACCTACCTGGAAGTCGTGTGTGTTCCCAAACCTACCTGGAAGTCGCCTGTGTTCGAACCTACCTGGAAGTCGACTGTGTTCCCGAACCTACCTGAAAGTCGTCTGTGTTCCCGAACCTACCTGGAAGTCGCCTGTGTTCCCGACCAACCTGGAAGTCGTCTGTGTTCCCGAACCTACCTGGAAGTCGTCTGTATTCCCGAACCTACCTGGAAGTTGTCTGTGTTCCCGAACCTACCTGGAAGTCGACTGTGTTCCCGAACCTACCTGGAAGTCGTCTGTGTTCCCGAACCTACCTGGAAGTCGACTGTGTTCCCGAACCTACCTGGAAGTCGACTGTGTTCCCGAACCTACCTGGAAGTCGCCTGTGTTCCCGACCAACCTGGAAGTCGTCTGTGTTCCCGAACCTACCTGGAAGTCGTCTGTATTCCCGAACCTACCTGGAAGTTGTCTGTGTTCCCGAACCTACCTGGAAGTCGTCTGTGTTCCCGAACCTACCTGGAAGTCGTCTGTGTTCCCGACCAACCTGGAAGTCGTCTGTGTTCCCGAACCTACCTGGAAGTCGTCTGTGTTCCCGAACCTACCTGGAAGTCGTCTGTGTTCGAACCTACCTGGAAGTCGATTGTGTTCCCGAACCTACCTGGAAGTCGTCTGTGTTCCCGAACCTACCTGGAAGTCGTCTGTGTTCCCGAACCTACCTGGAAGTCGTCTGTGTTCCCGAACCTACCTGGAAGTCGTCTGTGTTCCCGACCAACCTGGAAGTCGCCTGTGTTCCCGAACCAACCTGGAAGTCGTCTGTGTTCCCGAACCTACCTGGAAGTCGTCCGTATTCCCGAACCTACCTGGAAGTCGCCTGTGTTCCCGAACCAACCTGGAAGTCGTCTGTGTTCCCGAACCTACCTGGAAGTCGTCTGTGTTCCCGAACCTACCTGGAAGTCGTCTGTGTTCCCGACCAACCTGGAAGTCGTCTGTGTTCCCGAACCTACCTGGAAGTCGTCTGTGTTCCCGAACCTACCTGGAAGTCGTCTGTGTTCGAACCTACCTGGAAGTCGACTGTGTTCCCGAACCTACCTGGAAGTCGTCTGTGTTCCCGAACCTACCTGGAAGTCGTCTGTGTTCCCGAACCAACCTGGAAGTCGTCTGTGTTCCCGAACCTACCTGGAAGTCGTCTGTGTTCGCGAACCTACCTGGAAGTCGTCCGTATTCCTGAACCTACCTGGAAGTCGTCTGTGTTCCCGAACCAACCTGGAAGTCGTCTGTGTTCCCGAACCTACCTGGAAGTCGTCTGTGTTCCCGAACCTACCTGGAAGTCGTCTGTGTTCCCGAACCTACCTGGAAGTCGTCTGTGTTCCCGAACCTACCTGGAAGTCGTCTGTGTTCCCGAACCTACCTGGAAGTCGTCTGTGTTCCCGAACCTACCTGGAAGTCGTCTGTGTTCCCGAACCTACCTGGAAGTCGTCTGTGTTCCCGAACCTACCTGGAAGTCGTCTGTGTTCCCGAACCTACCTGGAAGTCGTCTGTGTTCCCGAACCTACCTGGAAGTCGTCTGTGTTCCCGAACCTACCTGGAAGTCGTCCGTGTAAGCCTTCCGTATCCGATCCACGTGTTTGATAAGCTCCCTCGCTTTATCGTACTTCTGCATATCTTTCACGCCTTTCAGCTTGCTCTGCGCGCTAAACATGACGTACTTGATGTTGGCCTGGACATTCTCCGTCCAACAGGCCAACCAGGTGACCGACACATCGTGCTTCACTTCCTTCCATCGGTGCCCCGCGGGGGGCGGGGGGGTTGCCCCCTTCGAGACGTTGATGGTAACATCCTCGGGCTGCACGCGTTTCTTTAGTTTCCCCATCTTGGGATGGTCGCCCCGCCCCCGGAACAACCCGGGGGGCTCCACCCGGAAGGCCCCGAGCTTCTCCTTATGCCCGTCCAGCATGGCGAACCCAAATTCCTTAGTGATCGCTTCGTTCTCCTCTTTACGCTTCTGTTTCTCCTCTTTGCTCGCGGCTTTGCGCTCCTCACTCTGCTCCGTGAAATACGCGTGAACCGCCCGGAAGTCGCACTTATTTAAATCGGCGATCTTCCCCCGCTCATCGTGAGTCATCACCTTCCGCCAGTCGTGCATGAAGTTCTTATTGAAGACGTCCTTGGCGGTGTAATCGTGGTCCAGCATCTTCGCGTAGAAACCCATCACCTCCTCGGCGTTGGCGGACAGACGGAGTGGCTGTCCGTCGTAACGAAAGACGACGGTGGCCGGGAGGGGTTCGTAGGCCGGGGGGAACCACGGGCCTCTGTGGGTCAATGAACTCCATTTAACCCCCTCCGCTTTGGGGGCCTCCTTCCACCACTCCCAGACTTCCTCAGGTTCTTTCTTCGGTTTTTTCCGCGGGGAGCTGGAGGGTCCGGCATCGCTCCGTCTCTTCTCGTTTTTACTTTCTCGTATCCCATTTACTTTAGTCTCTTTCTTTACTACTTTGTCTTTTACTTTTTCTACTTTAATTGTTTTTTTCATCGGTTTATAGTCGTCGTCGTCGTCGTAGTCGCTTTCCGGTTCCGATTTTACCCGCGTCGAAAGCCCCGGGTATTTGAGTTTATCTTCTCTGTTTTTATGTTTGTCGTGTTTATTATGTTTGTCGTGTTTATGTTTGTCGTGTTTATTATGTTTGTCGCGTTTATGTTTATCGTGTTTCTCGTGTTTACTGCGATGGCTAGACCCCTCGCCCGTGTCGGAATGGCGTCGCTTTTCCGCCGAGTGGTTGTCCGGAGTCCGAATGTGTCCGGATTTTTCGGCGGATGTCCGTAGCAGCGGGATGTCGTCGTCCGACATGTCCTGACCCCCCTCGTCAACCCGCCCGTTCAGCCCGCTGTGCTGCCGCGCGATTTGACCTGAAGAAAATGTACAAAGTTTATATATTTAATGTCAGACAGTCAGAATATAACAAACTAGACCCAAGACAGCAAGACTAGGCACGCCCCACGCACACCCAGACTGCCAGACACCGGTACCAGGGTAACGGTACCGGTTTGGTCTTGCAGTCTTGGGAGTACTGGCTGACTCTGTGACTGGAGTCTCCTTTAGGGGTCCCCACCCCACCCCTACAGCCCTAGACAGCTAGAGGTGTTCTCACTCCCCACCCCGCACCCCGGGTGGGGAGAGGAGTGAGTGACAGTCCAGCAATCTGGCAATCATAGTCAGGCACAGTGTCCTGTCTGCCTGTGTCTTTCAGCTGTACCGTACTGCCGTACGTCTACTGGTGTACATGTACCGCATACCGGTACCGGTCCAGACTGGAATCCATACACTTTGCGCCGGATTAATCCGGCGCGCTTTAGAATAAAAGCGCGCCAATGTCTGAATGTGGCGCATGGCGGGTGGCGCGGACGAAAATCGTAAAGCGCGCCGGCTTTGCGCGTGGCGCTCCCAAAAATTAAAACCAGCGCCGATTTCAGGATTTGTTGGTCTGTGGGTCTGTTGGTTTAACATACTGACATAGGCCTACGGAAGTGCCTCAAAAATTGCATTTAGCTGTTTAAAAATTTCGGCTCGCTTCGCTCGCCTTTCTGTTTACTTGACTTGTATGCTTGTACCGGTCAGCCGGTAGGCAGTAGGGTTACGGTACCGGTACTGCGGTACAAACAGACAGACAGACAGGGCACAGGCAGACAGGGACAGGTTCAGCAGTACTGACAATGGCAGACAGGTTACTGGGTTACACTCCTTCAAAATTGAAATTGCATTTGGCAGATTGGCGCGGCGCTCTTCAAAATTGTTTCTATGTGCTGTGCGAGTGCGGCACGCTTAAAAATTTCATTGGTGCGGGAATTGCATCGAAATTGCATCGGCGCGCAGTGCGCATAAAAATTGGTCGGCCATCGGCGGCGGCGCGCTATCGCAGACAGGATACCGGTACAGCAGTACAGTCCTGCAATCTTACCTATTGGAACGTCATCATCCGATTCATCTTTATCAAATTCTGTTTGATTAGTTGGAAGACCCGTTTGAACTTCATCTTCGGAATCCATTGTTTTACTGTATTCGGTTGTTAGGCTACCGGTACTTGCTGACTTGGCTCCTAGGCCTATATTTTATGAGCTGAGTAACAACAAAGGCTGCCCTCTGACCGTTAACAGGTTTAGCGGTAGCCGTCTGGCCGTTACCGGTTCCAACTGACTGACTAATCTGCCTATTACTGAATTACAGAATTACGTTTGCGGTGCGAGGTGGAACTGCAAAGCAAGGTTACAATCCCGGTACTGAATACAATCGACAAGTTACGCAGTTCACAGTCTGACAGTTACAGGTTTACATACCGGTCTGCCGGTACAGCGCACAGCGGTCGGGCGGTTAGGCCTAATCACAGAATACGCGTAGCTACGCGTAGTTTGTAACTTCCATTCCTGTCTTTTACCGGTAGGGCCAGACTTATTGCCTTTTTAACAACTACGCGTAGGTGTTTCTAAACTACGCTTAGTTATTTTGGAAATACAGAACTACGCGTAGGTATTTTGAAACTACGCGTAGCAGTCCAGCAGTCCTGATAACAATGATTTTTCATTTCAGGTCCGGTAGGGTTGAGTTGTTAGGCAAGTATCGGTATATGTCAGGTATCTATGATTATCAGACAAATGGAATAACAGAATCGGAAGCTCATATCTCTGCGCGCGAGCTGGGGGAAGATCTTCTCTGTGCTGGGGGTAAGAGCGCGTAAGAAAAGGGGGAAGAGGGGGAAAGAAAAGGGGTTTGGATCTATAAATAGCATCCAATGGGACGCCTCTATTTTACGACCGTTCTATACTGTAAACATACAGCTGTCTACCTTATTGAGAAGTGGTAATACTACTTACTACTACTACTTGGATCGGCATGCTGCATTGCAGCTGCATTTTTAAGAATGCTGTGCCGGCTTGTCAACAAAATTGCACCGCCACAACTCCCTATCACCCATGACATTTGCTAGATCATCCGCATCTTCAAGGCCAGTGTCCTTTAAGATGCGCCCCAAGAAAGTCATGGGCTGAAAATGTGAATGAAAATGTATGATAAGTCGGTCAATCTTTGATGCCAAACTTAGTACACATGTAGTTTACCAAAAGTTTAGAAATTCTACACACAGAAAGACTTTATAGTTCTACTGGACTTACGTGTGCGCGAAGGCCCTATGAACGCGTTTATTGTATATGTAAATATCACAAGATATTGTACTGTGATATGTGTACGATATTATAACAAAGGGATCTCTATTTCTCTCATATTTATTTAATGATATATGATAATAGAAAAGCAAACAAAACTAAAACTAATTAATTACAATAATTATTATTGAACATTCTAGGATATAAGTACTTTTTATTTTTTTCATAGGAAACGTTGATCAACTTTAATTCTTTAATTAAAATCAGACTATGTATAAAAAACACACATTGGCGAAAACGGATTTCTGTAATTTCTGATATGAAAAATATAGGTTTTTACTACAATGTATTTAATTAATATATTCAGTTTCATTAAGCAATTCAAAGCAATGCATGCAATATAAAAATATACAGAATACAATATAGACGTAATACAAAAGTATTAAAATGGCATTGCATTACACAATTTGAAGGCAGAGGCTGTAGTAGAGGAACAACTCAGCAATAATGGTTAGACCAAAAGTGTAAAACAAATTTTAACTATATGTAATAATATGTAATTAATGTAAAAATAATACTAAATAAATTTTTTGGCGGCCTTCTTGTCCGCAAGTTTCTCTTTCATGCTTGCCAACCAGTTGATATATGGGACTTGGTTTTGCTTCTTTGGGCAAAACCAATTCCCATAGTACTGGCTATGACCAGTATCGGCAGTAAGGAACTGATTGCATGTGCTACAAGCATGGTACTTGCGGACCTTGGGAGGATCTTGTTGTGTAGGTACAGCCCCTGCCTTTCGTTTTCGCCAATTGCTGGTACGACTAGACGAGGATGGTTGATGTGGAGTGAGAATGGGGTGGGGGTGTGGGTGGGTGTAAGTAGGGGTGTATTGGTGTGTGTGTGATTGCGGGTAAGTAATGTACGAATGGGGGGGTGGTGGTTGGGATGGGTGTGGGAGTGTGTGAGTTGGAGGGTGAGTGAGATAGGAGCTCTGTTGCCTATTGTATGCTTGAGGGTGTTGGTCAGTGTAAGGCTGTGGGGGAATGTAGTGTTGCGGTGTGTAGTGAGCCTGGTTTGGATAGTGAATGTCGTAATGAGACTGGGGGAGGTATGGGTGTGATGAATGTGGGTGGTAGGGTGTAGTGGGGATCTGATGTGATGGCTGTTGGTGGTAGGGTGTAGTGGGGATCTGATGTGATGGCTGTGGGTGGTAGGGTGTAGTGGGGATCTGATGTGAGGGCTCTGGGTGGTAGGGTGTAGTGGGGATCTGATGTGATGGCTGTGGGTGGTAGGGTCTAGTGGGGATCTGATGTGATGGCTGTGGGTGGTAAGGTGTAGTGGGGATCTGATGTGATGGCTGTGGGTGGTAGGGTGTAGTGGGGATCTGATGTGATGGCTGTAGGTGGTAGGGTGTAGTGGGGATCTGATGTGATGGCCGTGGGTGGTAGGGTGTAGTGGGGATCTGATGTGATGGCTGTGGGTGGTAGGGTGTAGTGGGGATCTGATGTGGAAGGGAAGCAATTGCCAGTGGCGGTTGGGAGGTTTGTTTCCGAATGCGTACGTTTGCAATTCCTCCTACATCCAAGGGGTCATGTAAGGTCACGGGGTTGGCTGGTTGTTGCAGCTGCTCTGGTGGTGGTAGTGGTGGAAGCTGTCCTTCACTAGATGGTTGTGGGGCTGAACTCTCCAAACCAAAATTGGTTTCAAGTGCTCTGGCCTGATCCCGTTTGGTCTGCTTGTCAAACCATAGCTTCAGGGTCTGCTCATTGACATTGTATAATACCAAGGAACAGCCATCAGCTATAGGGGCACAGTGCGCAATTCGATTTCGGATTTTAGTGTAATGTTTTACCATTAAACGCCATCGCGAAAAAAATTTGCGCCCTGTGTCTGTAGTGACACGTTGACCATCCGGGTACAGCTCACCTAGTCGGATAAACACAGCCTTCACCACCCTACTAAGCGCTGGGCTTAGAGCAGGTGTTCCACCAGATAGGAAAAACGCCGCATTGCCTCAACGCCAGTGTTACCCAACCCTTTCTTTTGCCGGAATCCCCCTCGACGAACTACAATACTTGGCTGAAACTGGAGATTCTTTTTATCAAACACTGTTAAACAGTTGAATTGTTTTATAATAAGATCCGCATCTCTGATAGACACTGCCAATCCCTCCATAGAGACCAAAGTCTCAGCCAAATCCACCACTTTATCCCAACCAGGAAGAGAGGAACTATCTACAGTAGTGGTGAAACCAGTAGTGTCTTCCGTTGTGTTTGAGTTTGACTGCACTGTCGGTTGTACTGGCACTACAGTGTCATCCACATCTAGCCCTACCAGCTTGGGCTCAAACTCAGTGCCTATTGGTACTTCTGCATCGGTGTTGTCAATTTGCTCAAAGTTAAGCTCATTATGGTCAGGAATACCAGCCACAATGAGTTCAGACTCAGGCAAGACCAGTTCAACTTCTTTGAAGTCAACACCGATGAAGCCATCCTCTATCTCGGCGTCAAGTTCTTCACCAGATGGATCTGACTGGTGAAGAAGGTAATTTACTCCGATGAGCTCTCCAGTGTACTTGGAAGGCATGACAAATGATTCTAGGCAGGGCTTGCCAAACAAGTGTTCGTGTTTTTGATTAACCAAGCCCTTCAAGGTGGTGTTGAATGACCTAATTGACCGTGACTCATTTCTAAGAATGGCTTCCGATCTGAGCAGATTCCACCTTGTAATTCCATCGAGAAGGTAAGCCTGGAAGTTCACCAGGTTCGCAGACGTACCAGGGATAAACTTCTCAAGGTGGAGATGGAAGGATTCCAGAGAATTTGTGCCCCTCGCACAACGATAGACTGGCAACTCAATGTTGCCCTTTGTGAGATGACCAGTCACCTCATAAAGGGCGACATTAGTGACATCTTGTAGGCATGCAAGATGTTGTTGTTGTTGCTGCCAGATTTGCGCAATATCATTGCGGAAAAGAGGTACTCCTAGGTAATCAGTTGCCAGTAACAGCTGATCAAAGAGTTCCTCTATCCTCTTTCGCGTCTCTTCCACACCCCTTGTCCTCCGACGGCAATGGCGTGCTAGTTCATCTGCTGTAATCAGACCGATTACAACTGAGTCTGGCACTAAGCCTATTCCAGTGGTCTCGCTACGCTTAGCCTCTAACAACAACCGGAAGTCGGCTGGATCCCGCTCGAATATGGCTCTTGAGATCCGAGCCATAAAGGATCCATAGAGTGGATGGCTTTCAGAGGTACATCCTTTACCCAACCGCCGCATGAAGTGAAATGAATCAAGGCGCACTAAAACATTTGGCCAGCCTGAAAATAGAAGAGCTATTTTCGGCAGACGATCAGCATCAATAGTGCAGCAGTCTCGATCCGTGTAAATCACTTCAGGCGGTGGATGATTAACTGACTGAAACCTCATCACCAAGCCGTCAGCCATACCCTTCAAATCATCTAGACCTTCTGATTGTGTTAGTACACACTGCAGCACCTCCCCATGCTCATTCCCAACATCGGTCGCCCAGCAGGCCGATCCGGCTCCCGTCCCCTGAAGTTTCTTGCAAACCTTCTTGGTCGAATCTATTTTCAAGATCCGACCATAGACAGATGTGCAAGAAGCTTTGAGCTCAGGAAGACGCGAGTATACATCCTGGATGTAGACCGATAGGAACCATGCTGGACTTGGGAAAGGCTGGATCACTGGTGGAGGCTCATAGGTCTTGTCTGATGGGTAAGGGCTTGCCTTGTGTCTTGCACAATCTTGTAGGTAGCAGTGGGTCTTATGAAGCCACTCATCACTATGATTCTCTTGTATAATGTGGCAGATAGCTGTGGAGCTATTGCCTTTTGTGCGAGACTTCATAAAGCCCACTACAGTCCGGTCACAAGCATACTTTCTCGTCAGCTGCACTGGGAATCTACACCGAATGCCCTCATTCAATTGACTGAGCATCCGGTGATCATACGCTATGTATGTTGACTTACACCTAGAACATTCCATGTACTCGGCTGCCAGATAGTAGTACTCACTTATGTCCATCACTGTCCTGACACGATTGTAAGCCCCCTTTGATGTGAGTGGATGTCCATCGCACCCCTCCTTTACACACTTAAATTGTATGTGCCAGAGGCGGCGTGGAAACCAGCAGAGTAGACGCCGGTGGAAATGGGCGTCTCTCTGTGGCCCTCCACTGCCTGTATGGTCTACGAAGGGGGGGTACATCCACAACTTCAAAGATGGGGATAACCTGCCAGGGCTGGAGTACACAGATCTACTAATCCAACCTTGGTCCCTTGGTGAGATAGACTGCCTCCACCCAGAAGGCAATCTATCTGCGTGGAGCAAGGTGGATTGTCTGGTAGCCGAGTACGGACCTACTATATGCAGACTACTAGATGGTACACTAATGGGGACACTAGATGGTACACTAATGGGGACACTAGAAGGTACACTAATGGGGACGGTAGAAGGTACACTAATGGGGACACTAGAAGGTACACTAATGGGCACACTAGAATGTACACTAATGGGCACACTAGGGTGCGATTGGTGGCGGTAAGGATGCGAAAAGTTCGCCACTCTTAAGTTCGGCCGTGGGATGGGTATTGGCCCGACTTTACAGGCAGTCTGCCTGAATAGAGTGTCCAGTGGCAGCCTCGGAAGAAAACGACGACCAATTCGAAGTCGATACATCTTTGGTGATGCTTGGTGTATCGATGTCGTTGGGGGTGCTGGGGGTACCGATGTTGTTGGGGGTGCTGGGGGTCCCGATGTTGTTGGGGGTGCTGGGGGTACCGATGTTGTTGGGGGTGCTGGGGGTACCGATGTTGTTGGGGGTGCTGGGGGTACCGATGTTGTTGGGGGTGCTGGTGGTACCGATGTTGTTGGGGGTGCTGGGGGTACCGATGTTGTTGGGGGTGCTGGGGGTACCGATGTTATTGGGGGTGCTGGGGGTACCGATGTTATTGGGGGTGCTGGGGGTACCGATGTTGTTGGGGAGCTGGGGGTACCGATGTTGTTGGGGGTGCTGGGGGTACCGATGTTGTTGGGGGTGCTGGGGGTACCGATGTTATTGGGGGTGCTGGGGGTACCGATGTTATTGGGGGTGCTGGGGGTACCGATGTTGTTGGGGTGCTGGGGGTACCGATGTTGTTGGGGGTGCTGGGGGTACCGATGTTGTTGGGGGTGCTGGGGATTATATCTTCTCTCCCATGTGTGTTGGTTTACCAATGGAGGAGGAGTCCAATATGGAATGCAGCGTAGGCGAGTCAACTGAGGTAGGTTGGGTAGGGGTACCTTTGGGGCGAGGGTGATAGCCGCAGGTACATTTAACCTCTCTCCCAAAGAGATCTCTTCCACTCCCAGGGCACCTATCAATTGTTTTCACCTTAGCGGCCCACTTACTGAGACGGGGTTTCTCTCCAACACTGAATTTATACCGTCCCACCGCATAGAGGTGCAAGCGCTCCTCCCACTGCTTACAACTGGGTCCAGTTTTCGGCATTTCTACAGATTAACAGATTAACTGTTCAGTTCAGTTCAATAAAGTTTAATGATGGATTGCGTTCCACACGATCTTAGACGAAAATAAATTGGCAATAAAATAATATGTTTATGTTATGTTATGAAAAGCAATATAATAATATGTTTGATAAATCTCATGCTTACCTGTAAATAACAGTAAATAACCCTCTGCAGCATTATAATATGCTTTAACTTAAAATTTCACCTCTCTTTGTGCATGCAATTTCGCCCCCTAGAAATTTGCAAGGGGGTAATTGCCCCTCCCCCTGCCCCCGCCAAGTAAAACCTATGCTTCTGTACCCATGTACATATTGTATGTAATCATATACTAACTCTATTTTCTATTTTTATTCCCGTAAGGGAATTTTTCAAAATTTGCTTTCCATTGGGATGAAAATACAATATAGCTAAATAATTATCTATCCATGTGTGTCGGCTTGACGATTTGGTAGTGCGAAATTAATTAATTCCATACAAATAAATATAAGCCGAAACGTACCGTACGTATAGGGTTGGTTCAACCACGGATGAGGTGTTTCCTCATATTTTCGATTTCTAAACAAAATCAATATTAATAAACAATACCAGTATACAATTCGTGTATTATAATAATAAATATTATATTTATTAAACAGAAATACGCTATAGGCAAGCCAAGCCATCGTAGTATATTATGGGGTGTAAGACTCTTGTGTTTACCTTTAAGTTAATATATCGTAATATATGGCCTGCTATAGGCTGGCTAACACACTACGTATAATATAATCAGAAATTACTACTATACTCAACCATTAGGCAGGCTTGGCTTGGGACGTAGCCATTGCACATACATACATACACTGGTCTACTTATCTGGATGCGAGCTTGCTTGCATCCTTCCCCCTTTTCTTACCCCCTCTTCCGTGCCACCACTGGTTCAGCCAAACAACCCAGGCAGCTCCGTAGCCCATCATTGTTCCAATTCTTCCGGTAGGCTATCATTACGGCTCTCCTAATTTGTTTCAAATTTGTTTCACTGGCATACTTAACATTGTTCCAATTTTTTGAGCTCCGTAGCCCATCATTGTTCCAATTCTTCCGGTAGGCTATCATTACGGCTCTCCTAATTTGTTTCAAATTTGTTTCACTGGCATACTTAACATTGTTCCAATTTTTTGAGCTCCGTAGCCCATCATTGTTCCAATTCTCCGGTAGACTATCATTACGGCCCTCCTAATTTGTTTCAAATTTGTTTCACTGGCATACATAGCATTGCAGGTAGGACACCATTACGTGGCTCCTAATTTGTTTCAATTATGTTCCAATTTTGTTTCAACTAACCAAGTTTTTTACATTTTTTCAAGGGGGGCATGGCCCAAAGCCCCCCCCCCCCCTAAATCCGCCACTGCGAGGAATAGTAGAATGTGCACATTTTTTCCGAGACGTAGCCGAGGAATAGATGCACATGCACTCTTGCGAAATCAACATAATAAACTTCTAGATCGTTGATTCGTTAAATATTTTATTATCCGCATTTTTGGAAGATTGATTGGTAGGTAATGATATGTAATAAATGCGCTCACACCATTGTGTAGGCGTAGGGTCACTTTGCGCGCAGGCAACACATAGACTCCGGAAAAGTGAAGTTCGTTAAAAAGTATTCTAAATAAGTAAATGCGTGTTATCTGTCACGGATGGGACACAATTTACAAAATCTAACTTGGATTTACTACTTTTCTGTAAGGCCTGTGCGATGGCTCATGACACCCAAATATCGAATGTATCTTCACCTATTAGGTCCCGGTACTGAATAAGCAAAATTATCGAATGAAAACTAATTATTCACTAATTACGATTTTAATTTTTTGGTTCATGGCTGTGACCCGTCCGTTACTTCTGATGTTAATTCCACCAATTTATTTTGTAAACTGCCGTTTCTTTGGAGATGTGCCCTGTTATCGGTAGTTTATACGGACTCAACACATAAATGAGAACTTCGGCCAAATTGAAACAAAGTTGAACTTTAGAGTTGCAAGTCGTGATGGTTCAGGAAAGGTGTCACATCGATTTTCGCTTGAAAATTATGCATCATGGTACTGAGACTTCGTTGGGCAATGTAGGCCTAATATGTGTCATCCCAACCTCATCAGTCCAGTGACTATCTCTACACAAAAATACAAGTCATACGCGAGGAAATTGTTTTTCTGGACAAAGTTATCAAATTTCCCGATTATCATAATAACTAAGTGATCAGTGATCAGGCGACTAACAATGCCAATCGATCTGATAGATCGATCCTAATGGAAAACATCAGTTCCATCGCGAAGCCGATAACTCGAATCACTAATGATAATAACACCTCACTCCAAACAGCAAATTGAGCCGATGAGTGAAAGTATGTCCTCATTATATCCAAACAAAACAAATATGTATTTTTAACCTGAAATCTTTAAAAACCATCTAACAAACTTATCATTATTAATTGATAGTACAGCAGTGTAAACCAAGCTGAGTTGGTTAACATTTTTGTATTTGAGGGTTGAGGGTACACCCGCAAATCTCACAGCACAAGGACTGCACTATCAAATCAACACCAAGACTGCACTCAAAAACACGGAGTGTGCACTTCCAACACCTAGACTGCACTCAAAGCATGGAGAATTCACTCCAAAGCCCAACAACGAGACTATGCACAGCACACAAAGCAAGGAGGGTGTATGTACTACAGCATCGAGAGTGCACTCCTAACACCGAGGTTGCATTCCCAACACCGAGGCTGCACTCCCAACACCGAAACTACACCCACAGAACTTAATCAGCACTCACTGCTAAGACGATTGTAATCTACTCTGAATATTAGTGATATTCCGAGCATATCAGCTGTTCACTGCTGCTGTCAGCTGATGCCCTAGGAGTATAGGCTGCTCCAGGGAATGGGGGGACATCCCCTCCCTCCCGATGTTGTATAAATTGCTTCTTGCATGAGACTGGCTCTAGCACACAGTGGCATGCTGGCATGGTATTCCCATATCCTTGGCGGAATCCATTCCATGTTATTTATTGTAGGCCTTGATCTGACCTGGAACAGGAATACTATTCCTACCCAGTTATAATCATTTAAATCGCAATTTTCTGGAGTTAAAAACATGCGTAAATAATTGTTTACAGAGATGGACTTCATTTTTAGTTTATACATATTTATTGTCTTCATTGATAAAATATTAAATATACATTTTTACATATGATAATTATGTTATACTTTGAATTTTTAATTGACCGATTTCATATCTCCCCAAATTGTGGAATTCAGAAATTGCATTCCTCACGTATTCCTAATTGACTAATTGATTACTAATTGGATTATTTATTAAATGTAATATTTAGTTTGTTTTATTTATCCTTATGGTGGTGATCTGCTTAACTACGGAGGTCTATGCATGCTATGATGTTATAAAATTACACCGTTAGGTTAGGCAAAGATTAGTGATTAGTACAGCTGTATAGCATGTAGGTAGTGCGGTACGTCAAAAAATAGTTTCACTTTCAATTCATTTGTCTCTTCCTGGTAGTGTACCCGGTAGTAGTACTGTTTACATATTGCCGGTATTCTTGTTCGAATAAAACAGCTGAAATTTTCATCAAGCACATGGTATACCTGTGAACCGAACAGAAGATTGGTATAGATGAGGTGTCAGTCAATAAATCCAACCGCAATTGATTCTCCAAGGCAATAGATACTAAAACCTCCGGAGAGGGAGGATAACTTGCAAGAACACGTCGTGTGATGTCTGTGAACGTTCAAAGGAAGTCTATGACGTTCCCTGTTGCTGTACAATGTAGTGTACTCTGTAGTACTCTCTATGTACAGAATGTACTACCCACACCCAGTCCCCAAATCAGATTAATATTGTGCCCCGATCAATAACCCTCGGTCAGTCGGTTGTCGTGAAATGTTTCAATTGTGGAATACAACTACGTTCAACATGGTGTATTCTGCAATGTTAGTGTAAAATTACGTATCACACATCATATAACTTAATATTTACCTTAATGTTATAATATTATACAATATCAGCATTATTTTCACTATTAAATAACAAAATAAGGTACCGGTAGGCCTACATTTATTATTGGTTATTTGAGTTATTTATTAGTTTTGAATAAAATGTACGTTTTTATTATAATTATTTATTACCTGGGAAAAAAAGTAGAACTTTTTTTCACTATTCTCGAGGCATTTCATTTACCGAGCGTCAGCGAGTTTAATAAAGGGTCAAGAGAATATTGAAAAAAAATGTTCTGCGTTTTTTTCCCATGTATTACGTAATTTTATTCTTAAATTGGTACTTTTTTGTTACTCAATTCTTTAATAAAACGTACAGCGATATAGTGGTACAAAATAAATTGATCTATAATATTTTACTATATTCCTTCCATAGTTACTGGGATTCAAATTACTGTACTCTTCAACTCTCGATGTTGCCTTACTCAATGTTAAATAATTTAGTGTTCTCGAATATTTATCACGTAACTAGAGAGCCGCTTAACAACATAAACCAATATTGGATATTGAGTTCCGTTTTGGAATACGCCGCGCAGACACTAAATTTTCAATAACTTTTGAGTGCGTGCATGGATTTTACTCAAATTACGTGCAAACCTTTTTCTCCGTCAATCCTTTTTGAACGCATTTAATAAAATTTAAGAAATTCCACTAAAAATATATTATTTTACTTTTTTCGCCGGGAAAAAAAGTAAAACCAATGCAATCCTATGGGTTACTTTTTTTCCCTAGAGAAAAAAGTGCAAGTTTTTCTCCCGATTTTGGTCTAAATTCGAGCGAAAAAGTAACAATTTAAGAAAGAAATTATTTATTCTTTAATTGTTACTTTTTCGCTCGAATTTGGACCAAAATAGGGAGAAAAATGAACTTTTTTCCAAGTAAAAAGTAACCCATAGGATTGCACTGATTTTATTTTTTTCCAGCGAAAATAGTAAAATAATATATTTTGGTTAGAATATCTTAAATTTTCTTATACATAATGTTGAAAGAGCATCGCAGTATAAATAAGGTTTGCTTGTCATTTCAGCAAAATCCATTCACACAATAATTAGTTATTGCAACATTAGTGTCTACAAGGCGAACTCCAAAACGGAACTCAATATCCAATATTACGTAGTTAAGCGTCTCTCTAGTTACGTAATAAATATTCGGGAACATTAAATGATTTAACATTGCGTAAGGCAACATCAGGAGTTGAAGAGTACCGTAATTTGAATCACAGTAACTATGGAAGAAATATAGTAAAATACTGCAGTTCAATTTATTTTGTAACAAAAAAAGTACCAATTTAAGAATAAAATTACGCATTACATGGGAAAAAAACGTGCAACATTTTTTTTATATTATATCCACCCTTTATTAACAACAATCGAGCTTGGTAAATAAAATGCCTCGAGAATAATGAGAAAAAGTTAACATATAATAAATAAATATATTACTACATATTTTGTATAATTATTATTATGCAGTACCTTACCGGGCTTACCGTACCAATACGACCAACCATAGGCATTCAAAAAGCACAAAGCAACAAACATTTTCTGTTATCTTAATTATTTACGTAAACAGGTGCTTTAGTTCTGCTGGGTTAGAATATTGGAGATTAACAACTGTGTGTACTGTATGTAGCATATGGCAGTCGTTACAATATATGCCGGTATAATGTTCTAATTTGTATATTACCATATTGCAATATAATACTGTACAGTATTTATATCAACATTATTTCTTAGATTCTCAAGTTTATTCTAATATCAGCTACTAATCTGTAAGTCACAGTATTTTATTTTGTTGTATTTTAATAAGAAGCAATGAGACTACCGGAGTGGTATAAATACGAGACGTCTGCTATAGATTGGTGCGAACCAAACTATGACTACCATCCATATATTGCGGAATTCTACAATACGGTAATTATTACATTATTAGGCATTCCAGTATTAAAGTACTATAAATTAGAGACAACAGGTTGGTGAGCCCAGATAGTGGCGCATATTGACCGCAGCAAGTGAAAGAAGTTTATCCCCAGTGCAAATTGTTAGCTTATGAAAAGTAATTTAGTGATTGTTTTTGTTAGAATCCATTATAAATGTTTAACTTTTCCTTTCCCTTTATGCTTTAAATTAAATTAATTTTTAAACCCATTAAAACTCAAGATTGATGTTTGATGGTCAATTTGCGCCCTTAAATTGGTGAGCTACATCAGTGCAGTGAGCAAGAGCCTTAGTGACAGGATACGTTTTTATTATTTAATGTACATATATACTGTAGGCCTACTGTAGTAGTCCAAGTCCATGAAGTTTGTTTGAATCTCGTTTATTACTACTTTTTAGATTAGCAGCACTGTGTTTGCTGCTCTCCCACCATTTATGTTCTATTTAAATTGGAGGTTTCTCAAACTATTCGGTGATTGGTCGACGTTATTGACATTATTCCTTGGTTTCGTGGTCGCTTTCGGAAGTATACTGTTCCACGCTACCCTAAGGTAAGAAGCTGCGTTATAGTAGGTTTTCCTTACCTAATTATTTGAATTACTCAATAGTTATCGTTAATATTAATATATTTTATTGTAAGTTATTAATTAAATAATTAATCAAATACATTTAACCGGATCGCATTAAATCTTACCTCGTTTCAAGTGAAAATTAACAACATTATTAAATCGCAAGTATAATAATAAAGATATTGGGATAGTTTCCATTAACAATTATTCGATTTATAATTGTAACCAAAACAATAAACATTCATGTGAATATATATATTTATTTCAGTCACCTTGGACAGTTGTTAGATGAACTCGGTATATTGTGGGTTTTTATGGCCATCATATATCTTTACATTCCAGACGAGGTAAAACCGAAACGTCTTCGGAAAAGGTAAGAAATTTTTAAATATATTGCGTATTACTTAAGTACTGTTTCGTCACATTATAGCTTATGCAAACCCAGCGGTACAATGGGTGGGGGGGGGGGGGGGGGGTTGAATATGTGAGCTGAGGTCCCTTAGCCTCAAGTAAGTTATAGTAGATAGCCGAGAGAGAAGAGCCTTAGTTAGCCTCCAGTAAGTTATGGTAGATAGCCGAGAGAGAAGGGCCTCAGTTAGCCTCCAGTAAGTTATGGTAGATAGCCGAGAGAGAAGAGCCTTAGTTAGCATCCAGTAAGTTATGGTAGATAGCCGAGAGAGAAGAGCCTTAGTTAGCCTCCAGTAAGTTATAGGAGATAACAGAGAGAGAAGAGCCTTAGTTAGTCTTCAGTAAGTTTTGGTAGATAACCAAGTAAGAGAGGAGCCTTAGTTAGCCTCCAGTAAGTTATGGTAGATAGCCGAGAGAGATGAGTCTTAGTTAGCCTCCAGTAAGTTAAAGTAGATAGCCGAGAGAGAAGAGCCTTAGTTAGCCTCCGGTAGGTTATGGTGGATAGCCGAGAGAGAAGAGCCTTAGTTAGCCTCCAGTAAGTTATGGTAGATAGCCGAGAGAGAAGAGCCTTAGTTAGCCTCCAGTAAGTTATGGTAGATAGCCGAGAGAGAAGAGTCTTAGTTAGTCTCCAGTAAGTTAAAGTAGATAGCCGAGAGTAAAGAGCCTTAGTTAGCCTCCAGTAAGTTATGGTAGATAGCCGAGAGAGAGAGAAGCCTTAGTTAGCCTCCAGTAAGTTATGGTAGATAGCCGAGAGAGAAGGGCCTTAGTTAGCCTCCGCCGAGAGAGATGAGTCTTAGTTAGCCTCCAGTAAGTTATGGTAGATAGCGGAGAGAGAAGAACCTTAGTTAGCCTCCAGTAAGTTATGGTAGATAGCCGAGAGAGAAGGGCCTTAGTTAGCCTCCAGTAAGTTATGGTAGATAGCGGAGAGAGAAGAGCCTTAGTTAGTCTTCAGTAAGTTATGGTAGATAGCTCAGAGAGGAGAACCTTAGTTAGCCTCCAGTAAGTTATGGTAGATAGCGGAGAGAGAAGAGCCTTAGTTAGCCTCTAGTAAGTTATGGTAGATAGCCGAGAGAGGAGAACCTTAGTTAGCCTCCAGTAAGTTATGGTAGATAGCGGAGAGAGAAGAGCCTTAGTTAGCCTCCAGTAAGTTGTAGTAGATAGCCGAGAGAGATGAGTCTTAGTTAGCCACCAGTAAGTTATGGTAGATAGCCGAGAGAGAAGAGTCTTAGTTAGCCTCCAGTAAGTTATGGTAGATAGCCGAGAGATAAGAGCTTTAGTTAGCCTCCAGTAAGTTATGGTAGATAGCCGAGAGAGAGAGAAGCCTTAGTTAGCCTCCAGTAAGTTATGGTAGATAGCCGAGAGAGAAGGGCCTTAGTTAGCATCCGCCGAGAGAGATGAGTCTTAGTTAGCCTCCAGTAAGTTATGGTAGATAGCGGAGAGAGAAGAGCCTTAGTTAGCCTCCAGTAAGTTGTAGTAGATAGCCGAGAGAGATGAGTCTTAGTTAGCCACCAGTAAGTTATGGTAGATAGCCGAGAGAGAAGAGTCTAAGTTAGCCTCCAGTAAGTTATGGTAGATAGCGGAGAGAGAAGAGCCTTAGTTAGCCTCCAGTAAGTTATGGTAGATAGCCGAGAGATGAGTCTTAGTTAGCCTCCAGTAAGTTATGGTAGATAGCGGAGAGAGAAGAGCCTTGGTTAGCTTCCAGTAAGTTGTAGTAGATAGCCGAGAGAGATGAGTCTTAGTTAGCCACCAGTAAGTTATGGTAGATAGCCGAGAGAGAAGGGCCTTAGTTAGCCTCCAGTAAGTTATGGTAGATAGCCGAGAGAGAAGAGCCTTAGTTAGCCTCCAGTAAGTTATGGTAGATAGCCGAGAGATAAGAGCCTTAGTTAGCCTCCAGTAAGTTATGGTAGATAGCCGAGAGAGATGAGTCTTAGTTAGCCTCCAGTAAGTTATGGTAGATAGCCGAGAGAGATGAGTCTTAGTTAGCCTCCAGTAAGTTATGGTAGATAGCCGAGAGAGAAGAGCCTTAGTTATCCTCTATTAAGTTATAGTAGATAACCGAGAGAGAAGAGCTTTAGTTAGCCTCCAGTAAGTTATGGGAGATAGCCGAGAGAGAAGGGCCTTAGTTAGCCTCCAGTACGTTATGGTAGATAGCCGAGAGAGAAGAGCCTTAGTTATCCTCTATTAAGTTATGATAGATAGCCGAGAGAGAAGAATCTTAGTTAGGCTTCAGTAAGTTATCGTAGATAGCCGAGAGAGATGAGTCTTAGTTAGCCTCTAGTAAGTTATGGTAGATAGCCGAGAGAGAGGAGCCTTAGTTAGCCTCTATTCAGCCTCTATTCTATACGGTCAGGTCAGGTATTCTAGGTCATTGATCAAGAAAACTTGCCACCTCCATGCAGCATAAAGGAGGTGCCACCTGTAGCTGCATAGACCCTCTTACTAGGGCAAATCTGGTCCTGTAACTAGGACCCCCTTCGTTCTGGGATAAGGACGCCCTTGGTCCTGGATTAAGGACCCATATACTTGGCTGCAGGGGTATATGGCCTGACCAGGCAGATGGTGATCTACCAATGGCTGGTTAGGAGTAGAGTGTTCTCATGTCCACTCTGAGGGCACTTCACTGCGACCTGCACCTGGCAGCAAGGGTACAGGGCATGACCCAGCAGATGAGCTGCAACAGCCAATGGTGGGTCATGTACGCCAGAGTAGATATGGGTGATGGGCCTCATATCTGACTCCATTGCGACACCCACCCTGTGGAATGGCAAACCAGGGTGTGGTATTTGCCCCGAGAGCTGACTCGGCAAAAAAGCACCCCCCAACCCCCACTATGGATTACATTAGCAATGCGGAGGTCCGGCCACTAGAGGCCAGTGGAATTACCGGACACAATCGGCCTCACAGGCGTCAGTTAACTCCTGACCGGCTGCCTGTCTCACCCCCTACTGGAGAGAGAGCAGCCAACAATTCTTTGAGTCCCTTTCCTGATGACCTTTCTGGCCCAAACCCTGGGTCACCAGGGAGGCCAGATTGTGATGGGGAGAGGGATTCTGGAGTTGGAGGCTACTCTCATGTTCCACCCCGACCAACAAAGCCATTGGTGAATCTGAGGCAAGTCGCTAGACTAGCCTCAGTAAACACCCTAACACTCGGGTCCCCAATGCGACAAGGTGAGCTGACTGCCTTGGCAGATAAGCTTTCTCTTAGCGCAGTGGGTGTTCAAGAGCACCGAATGCAGACTGGACAGACTGATGAGGTTCTGATTAAGGACATGGGGGGCGGTTGGCGACTCGCCCTCGCGTCAGCAGATGATAGTGGCAATGGTGGAATTGGTCTATTGATGAATCCAACTGCACATGCAGCATTGGACAAAATAGACCAAATCTCTAACCGCATCATCCGTTGCCACTTCTCATGTTCTGGAAGACTGGCTAAGAAGTTTCCTAAGGTGGTTCTGATTGTGTGCTACTCTCCAACTAGTGTTGCCCCTGTAGAGGAGGTGGAAAATTTCTACCACAATCTACAAGCAGCAACTGATGGAGTGGATCAGCATGCATTCTTAACATTCCTGGGAGACTTTAATGCAAGTCTGCATCAATCACCTACATCGCCCTGGGTCTATAGCAATAGTGTTAACCGAAATTCTGTCCATCTTCAGGATTTTATCTCTGGAAATGGATTGTTTTCGGCTGGAACCCAGTTCAAGAAGCGAACTGGAAAGCTATGGACTCATAGTGGACCCAGTGGTCACAAGTCCCAGATAGACCATATTCTGTTTCGTAGGAAATACAGGAGCTCTATACAAGACTGTAATGCATTTACACTTCGACCCTTCTCCAGTGATCACCGCCTTATTGTGGCCAAGGTAAGATTTAGTCTGCGTGCTAGCAGAACAACGAAATCTGCCTTGCCACGGCATGACTGGTCCTCTCTGTTGCAACAGCCAAGTGTGAGATCCAGCTTCACACTACAGCTGAGCAACAGGTATGAGGCTCTTGCCTCTGAGGCGGCAGATCACTGTGAGGGCTATACTGCCTTTACAGAAGCAGTTAAGTTAGCAGCTGCAGAAACAGTTCCTGTATACCCTCGAAACAGGAAAAGGGCCCCCTGGACTGACAACAAAATTCAGAAGTGCCGAAATGACCTTCATAAGGCGCAGAAAGAGTCCCGACTCAAACAGACTACAGCGGCCAAGAATGCAGTTAAAGCTGCATCTAGGTCCCTGAACAGGCAGTACTCTGTTAATCTACAGGAGCTAATAAACCAACAGGTTGATGCCATCAATGATGCTGACGACAGCAGGCAATCATCCCAGGCATGGAAATCGATCAATCTGCTTACTGGGCGGAAAAGCCAACCAACCACCAAGGTTAAGGCTGAATCACCAGCCGATCGCCTCAATGGTTGGAAAGCCCACTTTGAAAAGCTCCTCAATAATGACAGGGTATTGCCTGATAACTTTATAGAAGTAAAAGTGTCTGAGTCTGTACTCCCAGATATTCCCATTGGCGATATCTCCTTTGCAGAAGTGAAGGCTGCTGCAAAGAGCATTAAGACCAATCGTGCCAGTGGAGTAGATGGTGTTCCCCCTGAGGTCTTTAAAATACCTGAGTGTTTAAAGCTCATCTATCCCATCATAGTAGACATGTACCGTACACGAAGTGGGGCCTTCGCGCAGCACGTGAAATGAATTAATGCTAAGTATCAACTCGAAAGGATTATAAAAACATAGGAGAAGATTTTCCCGGAAAACGTTAACCCTCTAGCGGGAGACTGGGTAACTGAAGTAGGAAGGATTAGTTTCCCTACAAAGCCACAGCCTATGGTCTATTACATATCTACCAAGTTTCCGATTGACGGATCATAAATAACGAAATGTTGGAAGGTTTTCACTTTCATACATTTAGCCCTCTAGCGGCATATTAAAGAACTACGGATCGATCACCTTCCTCACAAAGACGAGGCATGTGGTCTAGTACATACCGGTACTGTATATTCCAAAATTCAGCTTAAATAGATTAAGATCAAGGAATTCGCGAAGGTTATCACTTTCCTACATTTCGCCCTCTAGCGGCAGACTCGAAAACTCCGGACCGATTACTGTCCACACAAAGACTCAGGATGTCATCTAGTACATATATGACAAGTTTCAGCGTAATCAGATCATAAACAACTAAATGGAAGAATAATTTCACATTCGGGACATTTCGCCCTCTAGCGGCAGACTGGAGAACTGCAGACAGATTAGCCTCCTTTGAAATTTACAGCTAATGGTCTAGTACATACTTACCAAGTTTCAGCTTAAACGGATTAAAAGCAAATAAATGGGTGGCCATTTAATGTTTAGACATGTGGCCCTCTACCGGCAGACTGGAAAACTTCGGACCGATTACAATCCACACAAAGACCAAGGATGTCATCTAGTACATATATGACAAGTTTCAGCGTTATCAGATCATAAACAACTAAATGGAAGACTAATTTCACATTCGGGACATTTCGCCCTCTAGCGGCAGACTGGAGAACTGCAGACAGATTAGCCTCCTTTGAAATTTACAGCTAATGGTCTAGTACATACTTCCCAAGTTTCAGCTTAAACGGATTAAAAGCAAAGAAATGGGTTGGGTAGCCATTTAATGTTTAGACATGTGGCCCTCTAGCGGGAGACCATTGCACTGATGGTGTCTGAAAGTCTCTCAAAAATCTCAACTTTTGCTCATATTGATACCTACAAATTTTCAACTTGGCAGCTTTAAATCCGACAAAGTTATTAGCATGTCAAAATCGTAACGACGACGACGACGACAACGACGACGACGACGACGACAACGACGACGACGACGACGACGACAACTATTTGCATAAATTGACCCACCCCCTAACAGTGTCAATTCGCTAAGGCTCCGCCAACTTCGTGGCTCGCCCCACAACAAGAGTCCCACAAGAAATGAAAACAAATAAGTTGGTGCCAGTTCCCAAGAAGGGCAACCTAACACTCTATGGTTCTTTTCGGGGAATCTCATTGATCTCGATTGCTGCAAAACTATACAATAGAATTCTATTAAATCGCATCAGGGATCCCATTGAGAGACTGCTACGTGGAAATCAGAATGGGTTCCGTAAAGGTCGTGGGACCATGGAGCCCATTTTGGCACTTAGAAGGATAATTGAAGAGTTATCAAAAAAGAAAGACAGGCATCTGGCTGTTATCTTTGTTGACTTCTTCAAGGCCTTTGATTCAGTCTCTCGCTCACGTATGTTCAGCATACTTTCATTATATGGGATTCCTGATGAAATTATTGCAGCAATCAGATCAGTATACGATGGTTCGACAACATTTGTGTCTACTGTTGACGGTGACACAGAACCATTTGAAGTGTTATGGGGCGTCCTCCAAGGAGACACACTTGCACCATTCTTGTTCATTATTGTGGTTGACTATGTTCTACGCATGTCCTTAGATCATCATAATGATGATGGGGTGATGATAACTCCACCTACTGGCTCCAGAAGTCGAGGAAATCCTGCCAAGTACCTAACTGATCTAGACTTTGCTGATGACTTAGGAGTACTCTCAGAATCATTAGAGGGAGCCCAGCGGCTCCTCAGCTCATTAGAACATGCTGCTTCTAGTGTTGGTCTTTTTATTAACTCCAGAAAGACCAAAATTCTGACAGTTAACTTTGAAAGTCCTCAGCAAGTCTCTGATCGGATGAGCATAAGCTCAAAGGATGGTATGCTTGAGCATGTGGACGACTTCTGTTACCTGGGATCATGGATCCGGAAGTCAGGTGACGAATACGTAAGGGAAAGGCATGGGCAGCCTTGAATAGGCTTTCCAGGATTTGGAAGTCACCTAGAATTAATCGGAAACTTAAGGTCCGATTATTTAGAGCAGCAGTAGTTCCAGTACTCCTCTACGGGAGTCCATGCTGGGCTCTAACTGCTGAGGACACCAAATCTCTGGATGGCACATTCACAAGAATGCTACGCCGGGTACATTGTGTCAAGTACAATGCACACATCTCCAACCAGACACTATATAACATTGGAGGTGTCTCATTGGTTCCCCCAAGCTTGACACTAGAACAAAATCGCCTCCGCTTTGCAGGACATTGCTTTCGCCGTGAGGACCAGCCAGTGCATAATCTTGTACTTTGGCAGCCTCATGGAGTGAATAAGCATGGTGGACAGCCCATGACTTTCTTGAGACGCATCTTAAAGGACACTGGCCTTAAAGATGCGGATGATCTAGCAAATGTCATGGGTGATAGGGAGTTGTGGCGGTGCAATTTTGTTGACAAGCCGGCACAGCATTCTTAAAAATGCAGCTACAATGCAGCATGCCGATCCTAGTAGTAGCCTCTATTAAGTTATGGTAGATAGCCGAGAGAGAAGAGCCTTAGTTAGCCTCCAGTAAGTTATGGTAGATAGCCGAGAGAGATGAGTCTTAGTTATCCTCTAGTAAGTTATGGTAGATAGCCGAGAGAGAAGAGCCTTAGTTAGCCTCCAGTAAGTTATGGTAGATAGCCGAGAGAGAGGAACCTTAGTTAGCTTCCAGTAAGTTATGCTAGATAGCCGAGAGAGAAGAGCCTTAGTTAGCCTCTAGTAAGTTATGGTAGATAGCCGAGAGAGAAGAGCCTTAGTTAGCCTCCAGTAAGTTATGGTAGATAGCCGAGAGAGATGAGTCTTAGTTAGCCTCCGGTAAGTTATGGTAGATAGCCGAGAGAGATGAGTCTTAGTTAGCCTCCGGTAAGTTATGGTAGATAGCCGAGAGAGAAGGGCCTTAGTTAGCCTCCAGTAAGTTATGGTAGATAGCCGAGAGAGATGAGTCTTAGTTAGCCTCCGGTAAGTTATGGTAGATAGCCGAGAGAGAAGGGCCTTAGTTAGCCTCCAGTAAGTTATGGTAGATAGCCGAGAGAGAAGGGCCTTAGTTAGCCTCCAGTAAGTTATGGTAGATAGCCGAGAGAGAAGGGCCTTAGTTAGCCTCCAGTAAGTTATGGTAGATAGCCGAGAGAGAAGAGCCTTAGTTAGCCTCCAGTAAGTTATGGTAGATAGCCGAGAGAGAAGGGCCTTAGTTAGCCTCCAGTAAGTTATGGTAGATAGCCGAGAGAGATGAGTCTTAGTTAGCCTCCAGTAAGTTATGGTAGATAGCCGAGAGAGAAGAGCCTTAGTTAGCCTCTATTAAGTTATAGTAGATAACCGAGAGAGAAGAGCCTTAGTTAGCCTCTATTAAGTTATGGTAGATAGCCGAGAGAAAAGAACCTTAGTTAGCCTTCAGTAAGTTATAGTAGATAACCGAGAGAGAAGAGCCTTAGTTAGCCTCTATTAAGTTATGGTAGATAGCCGAGAGAAAAGAACCTTAGTTAGCCTTCAGTAAGTTATAGGAGATAACAGAGAGAGAAGAGCCTTAGTTAGCCTCTATTAAGTTATGTTAGATAGCCGAGAGAGAAGAGCCTTAGTTAGCTTCCAGTAAGTTATGGTAGATAGCCGAGAGAGAAGGGCCTTAGTTAGCCTCCAGTAAGTTATGGTAGTTAGCCGAGAGAGAAGAGCCTTAGTTAGCCTCTATTAAGTTATGTTAGATAGCCGAGAGAGAAGAGCCTTAGTTAGCTTCCAGTAAGTTATGGTAGATAGCCGAGAGAGAAGAGCCTTAGTTAGCCTCTATTAAGTTATAGTAGATAACCGAGAGAGAAGAGCCTTAGTTAGCCTCTATTAAGTTATGTTAGATAGCCGAGAGAGAAGAGCATTAGTTAGCCTCCAGTAAGTTATGGTAGATAGCCGAGAGAGAAGAGCCTTAGTTAGCCTCCAGTAAGTTATGGGAGATAGCCGAGAGAGAAGAGCCTTAGTTAGCTTCCAGTAAGTTATGCTAGATAGCTGAGAGGAGTGTTAGTTAGCTTCCAGTAAGATATGGTAGATAACCAAGATAGAGAAGAAGAGTCTTAGTTAGTCTCCAGTAAGTTATAGTAGATAGCCGAGAGAGAGGAACCTTAGTTAGCTTCCAGTAAGTTATGCTAGATAGCTGAGAGGAGTGTTAGTTAGCTTCCAGTAAGATATGGTAGATAACCAAGATAGAGAAGAAGAGTCTTAGTTAGTCTCCAGTAAGTTATAGTAGATAGCCGAGAGAGAGGAACCTTAGTTAGCTTCCAGTAAGTTATGCTAGATAGCTGAGAGGAGTCTTAGTTAGCTTCCAGTAAGATATGGTAGATAACCAAGAGAGAGAGATGAGTCTTAGTTAGCCTTCAGTAAGTTATAGGAGATAACAGAGAGAGAAGAGCCTTAGTTAGCCTCCAGTAAGTTATGGTAGATAGCCGAGAGAGAGATAAGAGTCTTAATTAGCCTCCAGTAAGTTATGGTAGATAGCCGAGAGAGAAGGGCCTTAGTTAGCCTCTAGTAAGTTATGGTAGATAGCCGAGAGAGGAGAACCTTAGTTAGCCTCCAGTAAGTTATGGTAGATAGCCGAGAGAGAAGAGCCTTAGTTAGCCTTCAGTAAGTTATGGTAGATAGCCGAGAGAGATGAGTCTTAGTTAGCCTCCAGTAAGTTATGTAGATAGCCGAGAGAGAAGAGCTTTAGTTAGCCTCCAGTAAGTTATGGGAGATAACAGAGAGAGAAGAGCCTTAGTTAGCCTCCAGTAGGTTATGGTGGATAGCCGAGAGAGAAGAGCCTTAGTTAGCCTCCAGTAAGTTATGGTAGATAGCCGAGAGAGAAGGGCCTTAGTTAGCCTCCAGTAAGTTATGGTAGATAGCCGAGAGAGAAGAGCCTTAGTTAGCCTCCAGTAAGTTATGGGAGATAGCCGAGAGAGAAGGGCCTTAGTTAGCATCCAGTAAGTTATGATAGATAGCCGAGAGAGAAGAGCCTTAGTTAGCCTCCAGTAAGTTATGGGAGATAGCCGAGAGAGAAGAGCCTTAGTTAGCCTCCAGTAAGTTATGGTAGATAGCCGAGAGAGAAGGGCCTTAGTTAGCCTCCAGTAAGTTATGGTAGATAGCCGAGAGAGAAGGGCCTTAGTTAGACTTCAGTAAGTTATGGGAGATAGCCGATAGAGAAGAACCTTAGTTAGCCTCCAGTAAGTTATGGTAGATAGCCGAGAGATAAGAGCCTTAGTTAGCCTTCAGTAAGTTATGGTAGATAGCCGAGAGAGATGAGTCTTAGTTAGCCTCCAGTAAGTTATGGTAGATAGCCGAGAGAGAAGAGCTTTAGTTAGCCTCCAGTAAGTTATGGGAGATACCCGAGAGAGAAGAGCCTTAGTTAGCCTCCAGTAAGTTATGGTAGATAGCCGAGAGAGAAGGGCCTTAGTTAGCCTCCAGTAAGTTATGGTAGATAGCCGAGAGAGAAGAGCCTTAGTTAGCCTCCAGTAAGTTATGGTAGATAGCCGAGAGAGAAGGGCCTTAGTTAGCCTCCAGTAAGTTATGGTAGATAGCCGAGAGAGAAGGGCCTTAGTTAGCCTCTAGTAAGTTATGGTAGATAGCCGAGAGAGAGAGAAGAGCCTTAGTTAGCCTCCAGTAAGTTATGGTAGATAGCTGAGAGAGGAAAACCTTAGTTAGACTTCAGTAAGTTATGGTAGATAGCCGAGAGAGAAGAGCTTTAGTTAGCCTCCAGTGAGTTATGGGAGATAGCCGAGAGAGAAGAGCCTTAGTTAGCCTCCAGTAAGTTATGGTAGATAGCCGAGAGATAACAGCCTTAGTTAGCCTCCAGTAAGTTATAGTAGATAGCCGAGAGAGAGAGAGAAGAGCCTTAGTTAGCCTCCAGTAAGTTATGGTAGATAGCCGAGAGAGAAGAGCCTTAGTTAGCCTCCAGTAAGTTATGGTAGATAGCCGAGAGAGAAGAGCCTTAATTAGCCTCCAGTAAGTTATGGTAGATAGCCGAGAGAGGAGAGCCTTAGTTAGCCTCCAGTAAGTTATGGTAGATAGCCGAGAGAGAAGAGCCTTAGTTAGCCTCCAGTAAGTTATGGGAGATAGCCGAGAGAGAAGAGCTCTAGTTAGCCTCCAGTAAGTTATGGTAGATAGCCGAGAGAGAAGAGCCTTAGTTAACCTCCAGTAAGTTATGGTAGATAGCCGAGAGAGGAGAACCTTAGTTAGACTTCAGTAAGTTATGGTAGATAGCCGAGAGAGAAGAGCCTTAGTTAGCCTCCAGTAAGTTATGGGAGAAAGCCGAGAGAGTAGAGCCTTAGTTAGCCTCCAGTAAGTTATAGTAGATAACCGAGAGAGAGGATTCCTAATTTAGCCTCCAGTAAATTACTTTTAATAAAACAAATATTTATGTCCGACAAATTGAACCATTAGTGAATCTGAGAATCATTTCCAGTACACTTAAATGTAGTGCTACTGAAGTTACAGATCACATTCATATTTAGTTTCATTATTCATTTAGGTGGCGACGTTTGTGTCTATTGTCATTGGTTTCCATGACAGCGTCATCCTTCATTTATCCACCTATCAACCACATCGTATTAATTGTTTTCATGGGCCCTATGGTGGCATCCTTGATCTATTCTCTACAAAGGTTAGTTCACTATTTCTACTCAGCTAATCTACATCTAAAGTATATTACCGGTCCGGTAATTCACTAATTATGTTTTAATTGGATAATAGTTGTATCGGTTGGTTCTTTCTTTTACTGCGAGTACCAATTATTATCGCACCATGTGGCGATGGACGGGCCTACAAGTAAGTGTTTACTGAGGAGAATGGCCAATTTTACAACGACATTGTTATTTATTCAAGTACCCTACGTAACGGTGTCGTTACTCCCATTTGTATCAACATTAATAACTGTTTCTCAAATGCCGCGATGCTACATTTTATTAGATATTTCGTAACATATACCACGATATATACAATGTTGTATATTTTGATATATTCAATTTTATATGCCTGCGGAAAGCGTCAGATCCAAAACAGTAGAAATATTATACAAAGTGAAAAACGTAAGTTTAATTAATTATGGAAAGTTTTTATTTTGTTTCATTTATGACTTTCCCATCCTGAGTTCAAGTAGGGGGGGGACTTTCAACGCAATCAAAATTAATTCCTCTCCAGGGGAAATCGATGCTAATAATAGCCGATTACCAAATAAAATCAACAAAAATAAAACTGTAACTTGTTCTATTGTCTTTAGTTTATTGGTTTGGTTAGAATAACGTGCCACTGTAACTTGTTCTATTGTCTTTAGTTTATTGGTTTGGTTAGAATAACGTGCCACTGTAACCTGTTCTATTGACTTTAGTTTATTGGTTTGGTTAGAATAACGTGCCACTGTAACCTGTTTTATTGACTTTAGTTTATTGGTTTGGTTAGAATAACGTGCCACTGTAACCTGTTCTATTGACTTTAGTTTATTGGTTTGGTTAGAATAACGTGCCACTGTAACTTGTTCTATTGTCTTTAGTTTATTGGTTTGGTTAGAATAACGTGCCACTGTAACCTGTTCTATTGACTTTAGTTTATTGGTTTGGTTAGAATAACGTGCCACTGTAACTTGTTCTATTGTCTTTAGTTTATTGGTTTGGTTAGAATAACGTGCCACTGTAACCTGTTCTATTGACTTTAGTTTATTGGTCTTGTTAGAATAACGTGCCACTGTAACCTGTTCTATTGACTTTAGTTTATTGGTTTGGTTAGAATAACGTGCCACTGTAACCTGTTCTATTGACTTTAGTTTATTGGTTTGGTTAGAATAACGTGCCACTGTAACCTGTTCTATTGACTTTAGTTTATTGGTCTTGTTAGAATAACGTGCCACTGTAACCTGTTCTATTGACTTTAGTTTATTGGTTTGGTTAGAATAACGTGCCACTGTAACCTGTTCTATTGACTTTAGTTTATTGGTTTGGTTAGAATAACGTGCCACTGTAACCTGTTCTATTGACTTTAGTTTATTGGTCTTGTTAGAATAACGTGCCACTGTAACCTGTTCTATTGACTTTAGTTTATTGGTTTGGTTAGAATAACGTGCCACTGTAACCTGTTCTATTGACTTTAGTTTATTGGTCTTGTTAGAATAACGTGCCACTGTAACCTGTTCTATTGACTTTAGTTTATTGGTTTGGTTAGAATAACGTGCCACTGTAACTTGTTCTATTGACTTTAGTTTATTGGTCTTGTTAGAATAACGTGCCACTGTAACCTGTTCTATTGACTTTAGTTTATTGGTCTTGTTAGAATAACGTGCCACTGTAACCTGTTCTATTGACTTTAGTTTATTGGTTTGGTTAGAATAACGTGCCACTGTAACCTGTTCTATTGACTTTAGTTTATTGGTCTTGTTAGAATAACGTGCCACTGTAACTTGTTCTATTGTCTTTAGTTTATTGGTTTGGTTAGAATAACGTGCCACTGTAACCTGTTCTATTGACTTTAGTTTATTGGTCTTGTTAGAATAACGTGCCACTGTAACCTGTTCTATTGACTTTAGTTTATTGGTTTGGTTAGAATAACGTGCCACTGTAACCTGTTCTATTGACTTTAGTTTATTGGTCTTGTTAGAATAACGTGCCACTGTAACCTGTTCTATTGACTTTAGTTTATTGGTTTGGTTAGAATAACGTGCCACTGTAACCTGTTCTATTGACTTTAGTTTATTGGTTTGGTTAGAATAACGTGCCACTGTAACCTGTTCTATTGACTTTAGTTTATTGGTTTGGTTAGAATAACGTGCCACTGTAACCTGTTCTATTGACTTTAGTTTATTGGTTTGGTTAGAATAACGTGCCACTGTAACCTGTTCTATTGACTTTAGTTTATTGGTTTGGTTAGAATAACGTGCCACTGTAACCTGTTCTATTGACTTTAGTTTATTGGTCTTGTTAGAATAACGTGCCACTGTAACCTGTTCTATTGACTTTAGTTTATTGGTTTGGTTAGAATAACGTGCCACTGTAACCTGTTCTATTGACTTTAGTTTATTGGTTTGGTTAGAATAACGTGCCACTGTAACCTGTTCTATTGACTTTAGTTTATTGGTTTGGTTAGAATAACGTGCCACTGTAACCTGTTCTATTGACTTTAGTTTATTGGTCTTGTTAGAATAACGTGCCACTGTAACCTGTTCTATTGACTTTAGTTTATTGGTTTGGTTAGAATAACGTGCCACTGTAACCTGTTCTATTGACTTTAGTTTATTGGTTTGGTTAGAATAACGTGCCACTGTAACCTGTTCTATTGACTTTAGTTTATTGGTCTTGTTAGAATAACGTGCCACTGTAACCTGTTCTATTGACTTTAGTTTATTGGTCTTGTTAGAATAACGTGCCACTGTAACCTGTTCTATTGACTTTAGTTTATTGGTCTTGTTAGAATAACGTGCCACTGTAACCTGTTCTATTGACTTTAGTTTATTGGTTTGGTTAGAATAACGTGCCACTGTAACCTGTTCTATTGACTTTAGTTTATTGGTTTGGTTAGAATAACGTGCCACTGTAACCTGTTCTATTGACTTTAGTTTATTGGTTTGGTTAGAATAACGTGCCACTGTAACTTGTTCTATTGACTTTAGTTTATTGGTCTTGTTAGAATAACGTGCCACTGTAACCTGTTCTATTGACTTTAGTTTATTGGTCTTGTTAGAATAACGTGCCACTGTAACCTGTTCTATTGACTTTAGTTTATTGGTTTGGTTAGAATAACGTGCCACTGTAACTTGTTCTATTGACTTTAGTTTATTGGTCTTGTTAGAATAACGTGCCACTGTAACCTGTTCTATTGACTTTAGTTTATTGGTTTGGTTAGAATAACGTGCCACTGTAACTTGTTCTATTGACTTTAGTTTATTGGTCTTGTTAGAATAACGTGCCACTGTAACCTGTTCTATTGACTTTAGTTTATTGGTCTTGTTAGAATAACGTGCCACTGTAACCTGTTCTATTGACTTTAGTTTATTGGTTTGGTTAGAATAACGTGCCACTGTAACCTGTTCTATTGACTTTAGTTTATTGGTCTTGTTAGAATAACGTGCCACTGTAACCTGTTCTATTGACTTTAGTTTATTGGTTTGGTTAGAATAACGTGCCACTGTAACCTGTTCTATTGACTTTAGTTTATTGGTCTTGTTAGAATAACGTGCCACTGTAACCTGTTCTATTGACTTTAGTTTATTGGTTTGGTTAGAATAACGTGCCACTGTAACTTGTTCTATTGACTTTAGTTTATTGGTCTTGTTAGAATAACGTGCCACTGTAACCTGTTCTATTGACTTTAGTTTATTGGTCTTGTTAGAATAACGTGCCACTGTAACCTGTTCTATTGACTTTAGTTTATTGGTTTGGTTAGAATAACGTGCCACTGTAACCTGTTCTATTGACTTTAGTTTATTGGTCTTGTTAGAATAACGTGCCACTGTAACCTGTTCTATTGACTTTAGTTTATTGGTCTTGTTAGAATAACGTGCCACTGTAACCTGTTCTATTGACTTTAGTTTATTGGTTTGGTTAGAATAACGTGCCACTGTAACCTGTTCTATTGACTTTAGTTTATTGGTCTTGTTAGAATAACGTGCCACTGTAACCTGTTCTATTGACTTTAGTTTATTGGTCTTGTTAGAATAACGTGCCACTGTAACCTGTTCTATTGACTTTAGTTTATTGGTCTTGTTAGAATAACGTGCCACTGTAACCTGTTCTATTGACTTTAGTTTATTGGTTTGGTTAGAATAACGTGCCACTGTAACCTGTTCTATTGACTTTAGTTTATTGGTTTGGTTAGAATAACGTGCCACTGTAACCTGTTCTATTGACTTTAGTTTATTGGTTTGGTTAGAATAACGTGCCACTGTAACCTGTTCTATTGACTTTAGTTTATTGGTCTTGTTAGAATAACGTGCCACTGTAACCTGTTCTATTGACTTTAGTTTATTGGTTTGGTTAGAATAACGTGCCACTGTAACCTGTTCTATTGACTTTAGTTTATTGGTCTTGTTAGAATAACGTGCCACTGTAACCTGTTCTATTGACTTTAGTTTATTGGTTTGGTTAGAATAACGTGCCACTGTAACCTGTTCTATTGACTTTAGTTTATTGGTCTTGTTAGAATAACGTGCCACTGTAACCTGTTCTATTGACTTTAGTTTATTGGTTTGGTTAGAATAACGTGCCACTGTAACTTGTTCTATTGACTTTAGTTTATTGGTCTTGTTAGAATAACGTGCCACTGTAACCTGTTCTATTGACTTTAGTTTATTGGTTTGGTTAGAATAACGTGCCACTGTAACTTGTTCTATTGACTTTAGTTTATTGGTCTTGTTAGAATAACGTGCCACTGTAACCTGTTCTATTGACTTTAGTTTATTGGTCTTGTTAGAATAACGTGCCACTGTAACCTGTTCTATTGACTTTAGTTTATTGGTTTGGTTAGAATAACGTGCCACTGTAACCTGTTCTATTGACTTTAGTTTATTGGTCTTGTTAGAATAACGTGCCACTGTAACCTGTTCTATTGACTTTAGTTTATTGGTTTGGTTAGAATAACGTGCCACTGTAACCTGTTCTATTGACTTTAGTTTATTGGTCTTGTTAGAATAACGTGCCACTGTAACCTGTTCTATTGACTTTAGTTTATTGGTTTGGTTAGAATAACGTGCCACTGTAACTTGTTCTATTGACTTTAGTTTATTGGTCTTGTTAGAATAACGTGCCACTGTAACCTGTTCTATTGACTTTAGTTTATTGGTCTTGTTAGAATAACGTGCCACTGTAACCTGTTCTATTGACTTTAGTTTATTGGTTTGGTTAGAATAACGTGCCACTGTAACCTGTTCTATTGACTTTAGTTTATTGGTCTTGTTAGAATAACGTGCCACTGTAACCTGTTCTATTGACTTTAGTTTATTGGTTTGGTTAGAATAACGTGCCACTGTAACCTGTTCTATTGACTTTAGTTTATTGGTCTTGTTAGAATAACGTGCCACTGTAACCTGTTCTATTGACTTTAGTTTATTGGTCTTGTTAGAATAACGTGCCACTGTAACCTGTTCTATTGACTTTAGTTTATTGGTTTGGTTAGAATAACGTGCCACTGTAACCTGTTCTATTGACTTTAGTTTATTGGTCTTGTTAGAATAACGTGCCACTGTAACCTGTTCTATTGACTTTAGTTTATTGGTTTGGTTAGAATAACGTGCCACTGTAACCTGTTCTATTGACTTTAGTTTATTGGTCTTGTTAGAATAACGTGCCACTGTAACCTGTTCTATTGACTTTAGTTTATTGGTTTGGTTAGAATAACGTGCCACTGTAACCTGTTCTATTGACTTTAGTTTATTGGTCTTGTTAGAATAACGTGCCACTGTAACCTGTTCTATTGACTTTAGTTTATTGGTCTTGTTAGAATAACGTGCCACTGTAACCTGTTCTATTGACTTTAGTTTATTGGTTTGGTTAGAATAACGTGCCACTGTAACCTGTTCTATTGACTTTAGTTTATTGGTTTGGTTAGAATAACGTGCCACTGTAACCTGTTCTATTGACTTTAGTTTATTGGTTTGGTTAGAATAACGTGCCACTGTAACCTGTTCTATTGACTTTAGTTTATTGGTTTGGTTAGAATAACGTGCCACTGTAACCTGTTCTATTGACTTTAGTTTATTGGTCTTGTTAGAATAACGTGCCACTGTAACCTGTTCTATTGACTTTAGTTTATTGGTTTGGTTAGAATAACGTGCCACTGTAACCTGTTCTATTGACTTTAGTTTATTGGTCTTGTTAGAATAACGTGCCACTGTAACCTGTTCTATTGACTTTAGTTTATTGGTTTGGTTAGAATAACGTGCCACTGTAACCTGTTCTATTGACTTTAGTTTATTGGTCTTGTTAGAATAACGTGCCACTGTAACCTGTTCTATTGACTTTAGTTTATTGGTCTTGTTAGAATAACGTGCCACTGTAACCTGTTCTATTGACTTTAGTTTATTGGTTTGGTTAGAATAACGTGCCACTGTAACCTGTTCTATTGACTTTAGTTTATTGGTTTGGTTAGAATAACGTGCCACTGTAACCTGTTCTATTGACTTTAGTTTATTGGTTTGGTTAGAATAACGTGCCACTGTAACCTGTTCTATTGACTTTAGTTTATTGGTCTTGTTAGAATAACGTGCCACTGTAACCTGTTCTATTGACTTTAGTTTATTGGTTTGGTTAGAATAACGTGCCACTGTAACCTGTTCTATTGACTTTAGTTTATTGGTTTGGTTAGAATAACGTGCCACTGTAACCTGTTCTATTGACTTTAGTTTATTGGTTTGGTTAGAATAACGTGCCACTGTAACCTGTTCTATTGACTTTAGTTTATTGGTTTGGTTAGAATAACGTGCCACTGTAACCTGTTCTATTGACTTTAGTTTATTGGTTTGGTTAGAATAACGTGCCACTGTAACCTGTTCTATTGACTTTAGTTTATTGGTTTGGTTAGAATAACGTGCCACTGTAACCTGTTCTATTGACTTTAGTTTATTGGTCTTGTTAGAATAACGTGCCACTGTAACCTGTTCTATTGACTTTAGTTTATTGGTCTTGTTAGAATAACGTGCCACTGTAACCTGTTCTATTGACTTTAGTTTATTGGTTTGGTTAGAATAACGTGCCACTGTAACCTGTTCTATTGACTTTAGTTTATTGGTCTTGTTAGAATAACGTGCCACTGTAACCTGTTCTATTGACTTTAGTTTATTGGTTTGGTTAGAATAACGTGCCACTGTAACCTGTTCTATTGACTTTAGTTTATTGGTCTTGTTAGAATAACGTGCCACTGTAACCTGTTCTATTGACTTTAGTTTATTGGTTTGGTTAGAATAACGTGCCACTGTAACCTGTTCTATTGACTTTAGTTTATTGGTTTGGTTAGAATAACGTGCCACTGTAACCTGTTCTATTGACTTTAGTTTATTGGTTTGGTTAGAATAACGTGCCACTGTAACCTGTTCTATTGACTTTAGTTTATTGGTCTTGTTAGAATAACGTGCCACTGTAACCTGTTCTATTGACTTTAGTTTATTGGTCTTGTTAGAATAACGTGCCACTGTAACCTGTTCTATTGACTTTAGTTTATTGGTTTGGTTAGAATAACGTGCCACTGTAACCTGTTCTATTGACTTTAGTTTATTGGTTTGGTTAGAATAACGTGCCACTGTAACCTGTTCTATTGACTTTAGTTTATTGGTTTGGTTAGAATAACGTGCCACTGTAACCTGTTCTATTGACTTTAGTTTATTGGTTTGGTTAGAATAACGTGCCACTGTAACCTGTTCTATTGACTTTAGTTTATTGGTCTTGTTAGAATAACGTGCCACTGTAACCTGTTCTATTGACTTTAGTTTATTGGTCTTGTTAGAATAACGTGCCACTGTAACCTGTTCTATTGACTTTAGTTTATTGGTCTTGTTAGAATAACGTGCCACTGTAACCTGTTCTATTGACTTTAGTTTATTGGTTTGGTTAGAATAACGTGCCACTGTAACCTGTTCTATTGACTTTAGTTTATTGGTCTTGTTAGAATAACGTGCCACTGTAACCTGTTCTATTGACTTTAGTTTATTGGTTTGGTTAGAATAACGTGCCACTGTAACCTGTTCTATTGACTTTAGTTTATTGGTTTGGTTAGAATAACGTGCCACTGTAACCTGTTCTATTGACTTTAGTTTATTGGTTTGGTTAGAATAACGTGCCACTGTAACCTGTTCTATTGACTTTAGTTTATTGGTTTGGTTAGAATAACGTGCCACTGTAACCTGTTCTATTGACTTTAGTTTATTGGTCTTGTTAGAATAACGTGCCACTGTAACCTGTTCTATTGACTTTAGTTTATTGGTCTTGGTTAGAATAACGTGCCACTGTAACCTGTTCTATTGACTTTAGTTTATTGGTCTTGGTTAGAATAACGTGCCACTGTAACCTGTTCTATTGACTTTAGTTTATTGGTTTGGTTAGAATAACGTGCCACTGTAACCTGTTCTATTGACTTTAGTTTATTGGTTTGGTTAGAATAACGTGCCACTGTAACCTGTTCTATTGACTTTAGTTTATTGGTCTTGGTTAGAATAACGTGCCACTGTAACCTGTTCTATTGACTTTAGTTTATTGGTTTGGTTAGAATAACGTGCCACTGTAACCTGTTCTATTGACTTTAGTTTATTGGTTTGGTTAGAATAACGTGCCACTGTAACCTGTTCTATTGACTTTAGTTTATTGGTTTGGTTAGAATAACGTGCCACTGTAACCTGTTCTATTGACTTTAGTTTATTGGTTTGGTTAGAATAACGTGCCACTGTAACCTGTTCTATTGACTTTAGTTTATTGGTTTGGTTAGAATAACGTGCCACTGTAACCTGTTCTATTGACTTTAGTTTATTGGTTTGGTTAGAATAACGTGCCACTGTAACCTGTTCTATTGACTTTAGTTTATTGGTTTGGTTAGAATAACGTGCCACTGTAACCTGTTCTATTGACTTTAGTTTATTGGTTTGGTTAGAATAACGTGCCACTGTAACCTGTTCTATTGACTTTAGTTTATTGGTCTTGGTTAGAATAACGTGCCACTGTAACCTGTTCTATTGACTTTAGTTTATTGGTTTGGTTAGAATAACGTGCCACTGTAACCTGTTCTATTGACTTTAGTTTATTGGTTTGGTTAGAATAACGTGCCACTGTAACCTGTTCTATTGACTTTAGTTTATTGGTTTGGTTAGAATAACGTGCCACTGTAACCTGTTCTATTGACTTTAGTTTATTGGTTTGGTTAGAATAACGTGCCACTGTAACCTGTTCTATTGACTTTAGTTTATTGGTTTGGTTAGAATAACGTGCCACTGTAACCTGTTCTATTGACTTTAGTTTATTGGTTTGGTTAGAATAACGTGCCACTGTAACCTGTTCTATTGACTTTAGTTTATTAGTTTGGTTAGAATAACGTGCCACTGTAACCTGTTCTATTGACTTTAGTTTATTGGTTTGGTTAGAATAACGTGCCACTGTAACCTGTTCTATTGACTTTAGTTTATTGGTTTGGTTAGAATAACGTGCCACTGTAACCTGTTCTATTGACTTTAGTTTATTGGTCTTGTTAGAATAACGTGCCACTGTAACCTGTTCTATTGACTTTAGTTTATTGGTTTGGTTAGAATAACGTGCCACTGTAACCTGTTCTATTGACTTTAGTTTATTGGTTTGGTTAGAATAACGTGCCACTGTAACCTGTTCTATTGACTTTAGTTTATTGGTTTGGTTAGAATAACGTGCCACTGTAACCTGTTCTATTGACTTTAGTTTATTGGTTTGGTTAGAATAACGTGCCACTGTAACCTGTTCTATTGACTTTAGTTTATTGGTTTGGTTAGAATAACGTGCCACTGTAACCTGTTCTATTGACTTTAGTTTATTGGTTTGGTTAGAATAACGTGCCACTGTAACCTGTTCTATTGACTTTAGTTTATTGGTTTGGTTAGAATAACGTGCCACTGTAACCTGCTCGTATGGAATTTGTGTCCAGTTTCACACATATTTCATCGATGTGATTCAAATTTGTACGTTGATGTTCAATTAAATGCGATAACGTTTAAACCTTTTATATTTAAATTAAAACCCAGAAATACTGCTACTAATTACATACAAATTATAGAATAATACATTGCTTTCTGCAGCACCTTTCTCTTTTATATTTCAATATCTTCATTGTTTCTAGGCAACGGAATTTCCGCGCCAAGATGGTGGGTATTTACTCCATCGTGTTAAACTTTATCGGGGTCATATTTTGGCTTGCTGACATGTTGCTATGCGACCAGTGGAAGAGACACGTTGGCCGGCCTGTGGGTCACTCGATATGGCATATGTTCATGGCAGTGGCGTCATCGCTGCATATATTATATTGGTGGTTCGTTTACGCAGATGTGACAGACTCTAAAGGAAGACGGGATCTCTCGATACGTATGTGGCCCTGTAACCGTTGGGCTGTAGGATTCCCGTATATCGAAAGCAACAAAAGCGGCAGTATAAAAAACGGATCTTGTTATAATAGTTATAATGGATTCAAAAGAAATAGTTAGCGTTTGTAATAAATTATTAATAGTAAGATTATATGTTTATATTTTAGTAAGTGAGAAGGTGCCCTGTTAATCATACTAAAATAGTTTCGGAATCAGAGTGACAGAAAACATTAGGTTTACTGAGAGCCATTTACAGCCATTTATACACACACAGGCCTTTATCAAACTCTATTCAGAATAATTTTTATATCGCACAACAGAGAATCACATTTTAGATACAGAATACAATATTGTTTTCCTCTCCAGGCTGAAATATTATTCAGTAAATCTATATTTTTTCTCTCACCGTAATAAATCTGATTTAGAAACTTAGTTTATAGTTTATATTATATTATGATAATGCTCTCCATAGCGAAAAATATGTAATTAAATATTTTTCGCTAAGGAGAGCATTTATCCTAACATGATATACATTTAATGACGACGTCACCCCACCCCACAACAATTATTTTATTATATTTATAATTGCTTTGATGCTGTAAACGGTTTAATTTACGTGTAATTTAATGTATATTTATCTAATATTTATGTAAGTTATACAGTGTATTTAATGACAGTGTATTTACAGTGTTTAGGTATATTAATTAATACTATTGTATTAAACGAGGTTACCTAGGTTACCATTGCAACCCACCTAAATTAATTCATAAATTAGACTATATATATATATATACGCATTTCCTATTTCTTGGTCAATTTGTACTGTGCTGTATTTAGATAGGGACTCACAGTACACTGCTGATGATGGAGCTGTGTTTTCCCGGGTACAGTGTTTAAATCCTGAAACCCTTTATTTTTATCAAATTTTTTTTGTACGTATGTCAATTTAATAAAGCAAAATGCCAACAAATATATACTACACAATACATTTAGCATTTACGGGGGAAATTCAAACTACTGTATTTTTAATATTATTTATTAATCCTGTCCGTCGCAGCAGTCTGTCAATGGTAACTGAACTACCCAGCAACCCCGCAGTCCGTGTCCGCGTTCGCCAGTCTTATGGAGGTGTCCAATATCGCGTGGTGAACTGGCCGCTTGGATGCGGAACGCGCCCCGCGAAGACACATCAGACTGGACCGCAGAAGCGCAAAACTAATTTGTCTCCGGATCCAGGAAACGCAGTCGGAGTACCGGATTTCACGGCGGTCCGACAGCTTGTATGCCAGCCGTTTCACAAACTGGCGCATTGCCGTAGCCATCCCACCGAATGCAGAAACGATGAGGGGCACAAATGTCGCCAGTTCTACCTCGCGAATCCGGTCTTCGTACTTGATTATTTATTTTTATCAAATTTAGTTTGTAGACTTACCCCTTTCGGAGGACAAAAAGTCCTGTATTTTCAAATATATAGGATAGTTATACGTGCAGTTATTAAAGGGTTTATTTTTAGGTAGGTTTCATTTTTGATGGT
>JAUCBJ010003008.1:0-28993 GCA_032718475.1 Nemertoderma westbladi | reverse complement strand
CTGTATGTATGTCTGTTTGTCTGTCAGTCTGCCTGTCAAAAAATAAGGAGGCATATTATGTAATAAAAACATTCGCCATGGGGGTTTTCCAGGTCGCTGATTTCATTTCTGATGTCAGTTTCCACGACTGACCAACACTAGGATGTATCTGTCTTTGTCTGTATGTATGTCTTAAACACTTTACTTGATAATAATAAAATTAAATCAAATATAATAATTCAAATAAATCAAATTAGGTATTTATAATTTGTATTTTTGTGGAGGTCTTAAACCTGGCCTAGTCCTAAATCCGGCACTGCATAATGCGGGGAAGTATTGTACATCAATAGGCCTAAGTAAAAACAGTTGGCAAGATAAGTCCAACTACATAATAACAATAATCTTATCAATAATATTGTATAACTTGAATTATTTGCTAGTAAATATCACGAAGGCATGACATACGTCTATTCAAGAAGATTGTGATACACGGTACATACGAAAACTCTGTATACTGTAATTATTAGGACAAATATTACCCTTTAATACAGTACAAGGGTTATCTATCAGCTAATTTGTGTCACATAGGCCTTATGACTGAAAATAATTGCAGAAATCAGTAAGTTGTACGGTTATAATTTTATACACTTCAGTTTCAATTAATGCATTGTCAACCGAATACTGTATGTAGGCCTGCCATTACCATTTAAAAATATTGTATCAATAAAAATTTTTGACATGGCTACTTTTTCCAATCGCAACAGTCCCAATAATGTTTGGATTGAAGAAATTGAAGGAAAAGCTCATGAAGAATTTACAAAGAACCAAAGCGCTTTTCCAGATGGTTTCGTTAGATATCAACCGAGTGGTCAAGTACTTCCAAGAATATTCACAACAGAATATCAACAAAAAATATTTGAATTTTCCGTGCGAGATGATGACGTCTGGATTTGTACCTTTGTAAAATGCGGAACAACATGGACGCAAGAAATGGCTTGGTGTATTATGAATGACGCTAATACAGAATTAGCAAAAAAGGTTAATTTAGAGAGAAGAGTACCGTATTTGGAATTCTCCAAAATAATCACGGATGAAATATTTGTAAAGACCATTAATGCAACAATTCACGAAGAAAGCGATACGAGGATATATACCTCGTCAATAGAGTTAACGGAATCAAAATCTTCACCTAGAATTATTAAAACCCACATGTCCATAGATATGCTTCCATACGGGATTGGAGAAAAGGAACCCAAAATCATTCACGTTATACGCAATCCCAGAGACACTTGTGTGTCACTGTTCTACCATTGGAAATTTGTGGCTGGTTACACTGGATCCTGGGACGTGTTCTTCAACGCATTCGTCAATGATGTTTGCGGCTACTATACTCCAGCATTGCAGCATTATCTTGGATATTGGAGAATTAGAGACAGAAAAAATGTGTTGCTTCTTATGTTTGAGGATATGAAGAAAGATCTAACTGCTGTTATTAGGAAGACATCCAATTTTCTCGGGAAATCTCTCAGCGAAGAACAACTCATAAAACTTACAGATCATCTTTCGTTTAAAAGTATGAAAAAGAATGCCACTGTGAATAACGAAGATGGGGGCACTTTCATAAGGAAAGGGGAGATTGGGGATTGGAAGAATCACTTTAGTAAACAACAGATAGCGATAATGGATCAATGGGAGAAAGATAACTTAGAAGGAACTGGTTTGGAGTTCGTTTATGATATGTAATATCGTAGGAAATACAGAATGGTTATATTATACTGACGCGCTTTTGTCATTGGTATCATTATATATATACTATATATACAGGGAGACATGTATTGTATAAGGTTTTCCCGTAATACATAATACTGTAATCTAATAAAGTTATTATTATATATCGCCACTAATAGAATGCCCCACAATATTACATGATTTGACACCAAATTAAATTAAATTAATTTATTATTAAATATTACTTTACTGCTAAATATGACTACTTAAATACATGAAATAAAATAAAGTTAATCCCATATTGGCAAGTTAATATATCGGCACGGGGAATTAAAAAATTTAATTACCAATTAACTAGAAACGGAGCGGTAAGGAGCCCTTTTCACCGAGTTATGAAGACCCTGAAATTGGAGTGGTTTTTTTTGTATATGTTCGGTTTGTTTACCGTCGATTGGATCAATATTTCGGAGAGCTGGAGTAGAATTATAACCCGACATCGCGGCACCTTTATTAGTATGTATGTGTGTGGATATGTTTGTGGTTCCACTACAGCAATTCAGGACTCAGCACGAGCGGCTGCTCACTCAAGAACGGGTAACCCGAGTTATTACTTTAAGACTCGTGCAGCACGAATGCCCCGCGAAAATGTTCAATATATTGGAACTTTTCTTCTAGTAGGTCCATCCAAATTAGGTTGAATTTGTGTAATGGTTTCAAAACGATCCAATCACTTTTTAGTAAAATTAAGATATTCTGTTCTCGTGTGTTGAATTTTACGCATTTTGGCATGTGGGCCCTCGTTTCGCTGATATAATCATTTAATTAATATAATGAACCTCATTAAAATTACACTTTGTTAGAATACACATACACAAGTCAGTTGAGTTGGATGACTTGGTAAGACCATCTGTTATTGTTGAATTACTATCTAAAATATCTAATCTAAGTGAGAGTATTCAACAGTATTCAAGAGTATTCAGTGAGAGTATTGTAGAAAACTTGTAATATATTGGAACTTATTATAATTTTTATTCCAAAATTGTAACATAACTTAACGCCGTTCCCGTTAGTATTAACAGCGAGTTGTTCTTTAGCACTTTACAACTTTAGAGGACATTACAGCATTGTATTGGCCTTTACATTTAGTATTGTATTTGGTGTTATTGTTTACGTGACGACGCATGACGACGTTAAGTAATGTCCACTAAGGGGACATAACTTAACGCCGTCATTGGATACCACGTAAACAATAGGTGAAAATTTCCCTGAGAGCCAGATAGGCCTACTGCATTACCTACCGGTAGGCGGGGTATATCTATTAATAACCAGTAGGGCTTAGCTATATTATTATATCATGGCTCCAAACGCCACCATAAATATAAGCTAACTTATTTATAACATAATTTATGTCATTTTTACATTTATTTATACAGCAACTAATATAATTTGTGCAGTTTCTATCACTTATAATGTATATGTACAATCATTTCGTAATGTTAAAATTTTGGAATAAAACTACATACATACTTGTTGCAAAGTACTTTAAGGCCATGATACACCACAGGAGCGGCGAGCGGCGAGCGGCAGCGGCAGCGGCGGGCGGCCGCGGCGAGCGGTGACTTTTGGTATGATTACCACGCAATACTGCCCATAGTAAAAACCGGTAAAACAATATTACATACATTACATACACATATAATGTGTAGCAGTATACTGGAGAACTACAGACTGGTTAGCATCCGCCCCAAACACACAGCCTATGGTGTAGTATACCTTTCCCAAGTATAAAAAAAGCATTAGAAACAACGAAATGGAAGAAGGTTTTTATTTCAGACATTTCACCCTCTAGCGGCTGACTGAGGAATTGCAGATTGGTCAGAGTTATCCACAAACACGCAGTCTATGGTGTAGTAGACCTCTGCAAAGTATCAGCATAAAAGCATTATTAATAACGAAATGGGTGAAGGTTTTCACTTTCAGACATTGCGCCCCCTAGTGGCAGACAGAGGAATTGCAGATTGGTCGGGGTTCTCCACAAACACGCAGTCTATGGTGTAGTAGACCTCTGCCAAGTATCAGCCTAAAAAAAGCATTATAAACAACGAAATGGGATAAGGTTTTCACTTTCAGATATTTCGCCCCCTAGCGGCCGAATGGAGAACTACAGGTAGTTGGGCGTCCTCCACAGACACACACTATATGGTGTAATACACATCTGCCAAGTGTCAGCCTAAAAGCATTATTATAACGAAATGGGATAATGTTTTCACTTTCGGATATCTCTCCCCCTAGCGGCGGACTGGGGAATTGCAGATTGGTCAGCATCCTCCGAAAACACACAGCCTATATGGTGTAGTATACCTCTGCCACGTATCAATTAAAAGGCCTTCTGGATGCAAAAAAGGCCCCGTGGAACTCCGTGCATTGTATAGGGTGAGTCACAACTGGTAGACAACTATACCGTGGAACTCCGTGCATTGTATAAGGTGAGTCACAACTGGTAGACAACTATACCGTGGAACTCCGTGCATTGTATAAGGTGAGTCACAACTGGTAGACAACTATACCGTGGAACTCCGTGCATTGTATAAGGTGAGTCACAACTGGTAGATAACTATACCGTGGAACTCCGTGCATTGTATAAGGTGAGTCACAACTGGTAGACAACTATACCGTGGAACTCCTCGCATTGTATAAGGTGAGTCACAACTGGTAGACAACTATACCGTGGAACTCCGTGCATTGTATAAGGTGAGTCACAACTGGTAGACAACTATACCGTGGAACTCCGTGCATTGTATAAGGTGAGTCACAACTGGTAGACAACTATACCGTGGAACTCCGTGCATTGTATAAGGTGAGTCACAACTGGTAGACAACTATACCGTGGAACTCCGTGCATTGTATAAGGTGAGTCACAACTGGTAGACAACTATACCGTGGAAGTCCGTGCATTGTATAAGGTGAGTCACAACTGGTAGACAACTATACCGTGGAACTCCGTGCATTGTATAAGGTGAGTCACAACTGGTAGACAACTATACCGTGGAACTCCGTGCATTGTATAAGGTGAGTCACAACTGGTAGACAACTATACCGTGGAACTCCGTGCATTGTATAAGGTGAGTCACAACTGGTAGATAACTATACCGTGGAACTCCGTGCATTGTATAAGGTGAGTCACAACTGGTAGACAACTATACCGTGGAACTCCTCGCATTGTATAAGGTGAGTCACAACTGGTAGACAACTATACCGTGGAACTCCGTGCATTGTATAAGGTGAGTCACAACTGGTAGACAACTATACCGTGGAACTCCGTGCATTGTATAAGGTGAGTCACAACTGGTAGACAACTATACCGTGGAAGTCCGTGCATTGTATAAGGTGAGTCACAACTGGTAGACAACTATACCGTGGAACTCCGTGCATTGTATAAGGTGAGTCACAACTGGTAGACAACTATACCGTGGAACTCCGTGCATTGTATAAGGTGAGTCACAACTGGTAGACAACTATACCGTGGAACTCCGTGCATTGTATAAGGTGAGTCACAACTGGTAGACAACTATACCGTGGAACTCCGTGCATTGTATAAGGTGAGTCACAACTGGTAGACAACTATACCGTGGAACTCCGTGCATTGTATAAGGTGAGTCACAACTGGTAGACAACTATACCGTGGAACTCCGTGCATTGTATAAGGTGAGTCACAACTGGTAGACAACTATACCGTGGAACTCCGTGCATTGTATAAGGTGAGTCACAACTGGTAGACAACTATACCGTGGAACTCCGTGCATTGTATAAGGTGAGTCACAACTGGTAGACAACTATACCGTGGAACTCCGTGCATTGTATAAGGTGAGTCACAACTGGTAGACAACTATACCGTGGAACTCCGTGCATTGTATAAGGTGAGTCACAACTGGTAGACAACTATACCGTGGAACTCCGTGCATTGTATAAGGTGAGTCACAACTGGTAGACAACTATACCGTGGAAGTCCGTGCATTGTATAAGGTGAGTCACAACTGGTAGACAACTATACCGTGGAACTCCGTGCATTGTATAAGGTGAGTCACAACTGGTAGACAACTATACCGTGGAACTCCGTGCATTGTATAAGGTGAGTCACAACTGGTAGACAACTATACCGTGGAAGTCCGCGCATTGTATAAGGTGAGTCACAACTGGTAGACAACTATACCGTGGAACTCCGTGCATTGTATAAGGTGAGTCACAACTGGTAGACAACTATACCGTGGAACTCCTCGCATTGTATAAGGTGAGTCACAACTGGTAGACAACTATACCGTGGAACTCCGTGCATTGTATAAGGTGAGTCACAACTGGTAGACAACTATACCGTGGAACTCCGTGCATTGTATAAGGTGAGTCACAACTGGTAGATAACTATACCGTGGAACTCCTCGCATTGTATAAGGTGAGTCACAACTGGTAGACAACTATACCGTGGAACTCCGTGCATTGTATAAGGTGAGTCACAACTGGTAGACAACTATACCGTGGAACTCCGTGCATTGTATAAGGTGAGTCACAACTGGTAGATAACTATACCGTGGAACTCCGTGCATTGTATAAGGTGAGTCACAACTGGTAGATAACTATACCGTGGAACTCCGTGCATTGTATAAGGTGAGTCACAACTGGTAGACAACTATACCGTGGAACTCCGTGCATTGTATAAGGTGAGTCACAACTGGTAGACAACTATACCGTGGAACTCCGTGCATTGTATAAGGTGAGTCACAACTGGTAGACAACTATACCGTGGAACTCCGTGCATTGTATAAGGTGAGTCACAACTGGTAGACAACTATACCGTGGAACTCCGTGCATTGTATAAGGTGAGTCACAACTGGTAGATAACTATACCGTGGAACTCCGTGCATTGTATAAGGTGAGTCACAACTGGTAGACAACTATACCGTGGAACTCCGTCGCATTGTATAAGGTGAGTCACAACTGGTAGACAACTATACCGTGGAACTCCGTGCATTGTATAAGGTGAGTCACAACTGGTAGACAACTATACCGTGGAACTCCGTGCATTGTATAAGGTGAGTCACAACTGGTAGACAACTATACCGTGGAACTCCGTGCATTGTATAAGGTGAGTCACAACTGGTAGACAACTATACCGTGGAACTCCGTGCATTGTATAAGGTGAGTCACAACTGGTAGACAACTATACCGTGGAACTCCGTGCATTGTATAAGGTGAGTCACAACTGGTAGACAACTATACCGTGGAACTCCGTGCATTGTATAAGGTGAGTCACAACTGGTAGACAACTATACCGTGGAACTCCGTGCATTGTATAAGGTGAGTCACAACTGGTAGACAACTATACCGTGGAACTCCGTGCATTGTATAAGGTGAGTCACAACTGGTAGACAACTATACCGTGGAAGTCCGTGCATTGTATAAGGTGAGTCACAACTGGTAGACAACTATACCGTGGAACTCCGTGCATTGTATAAGGTGAGTCACAACTGGTAGACAACTATACCGTGGAACTCCGTGCATTGTATAAGGTGAGTCACAACTGGTAGACAACTATACCGTGGAACTCCGCGCATTGTATAAGGTGAGTCACAACTGGTAGACAACTATACCGTGGAACTCCGTGCATTGTATAAGGTGAGTCACAACTGGTAGACAACTATACCGTGGAAGTCCGCGCATTGTATAAGGTGAGTCACAACTGGTAGACAACTATACCGTGGAACTCCGTGCATTGTATAAGGTGAGTCACAACTGGTAGACAACTATACCGTGGAACTCCGTGCATTGTATAAGGTGAGTCACAACTGGTAGACAACTATACCGTGGAACTCCGCGCATTGTATAGGGTGAGTCACAACTGGTAGACAACTATACCGTGGAACTCCGTGCATTGTATAAGGTGAGTCACAACTGGTAGACAACTATACCGTGGAAGTCCGCGCATTGTATAAGGTGAGTCACAACTGGTAGACAACTATACCGTGGAACTCCGCGCATTGTATAGGGTGAGTCACAACTGGTAGACAACTATACCGTGGAACTCCGTGCATTGTATAGGGTGAGTCACAACTGGTAGACAACTATACCGTGGAACTCCGTGCATTGTATAAGGTGAGTCACAACTGGTAGACAACTATACCGTGGAACTCCGTGCATTGTATAAGGTGAGTCACAACTGGTAGACAACTATACCGTGGAACTCCGTGCATTGTATAAGGTGAGTCACAACTGGTAGACAACTATACCGTGGAACTCCGCGCATTGTATAGGGTGAGTCACAACTGGTAGACAACTATACCGTGGAACTCCGTGCATTGTATAAGGTGAGTCACAACTGGTAGACAACTATACCGTGGAAGTCCGCGCATTGTATAAGGTGAGTCACAACTGGTAGACAACTATACCGTGGAACTCCGTGCATTGTATAAGGTGAGTCACAACTGGTAGACAACTATACCGTGGAACTCCGTGCATTGTATAAGGTGAGTCACAACTGGTAGACAACTATACCGTGGAACTCCGCGCATTGTATAGGGTGAGTCACAACTGGTAGACAACTATACCGTGGAACTCCGTGCATTGTATAAGGTGAGTCACAACTGGTAGACAACTATACCGTGGAAGTCCGCGCATTGTATAAGGTGAGTCACAACTGGTAGACAACTATACCGTGGAACTCCGCGCATTGTATAGGGTGAGTCACAATTGGTAGACAACTATACCGTGGAACTCCGTGCATTGTATAGGGTGAGTCACAACTGGTAGACAACTATACCGTGGAACTCCGTGCATTGTATAAGGTGAGTCACAACTGGTAGACAACTATACCGTGGAACTCCGTGCATTGTATAAGGTGAGTCACAACTGGTAGACAACTATACCGTGGAACTCCGCGCATTGTGTAAGGCGAGTCACAACTGGTAGACAACTATACCGTGGAACTCCGTGCATTGTATAGGGTGAGTCACAACTGGTAGACAACTATACCGTGGAACTCCGTGCATTGTATAAGGTGAGTCACAACTGGTAGACAACTATACCGTGGAACTCCGCGCATTGTGTAAGGCGAGTCACAACTGGTAGACAACTATACCGTGGAACTCCGTGCATTGTATAGGGTGAGTCACAACTGGTAGACAACTATACCGTGGAACTCCGCGCATTGTGTAAGGCGAGTCACAACTGGTAGACAACTATACCGTGGAACTCCGTGCATTGTATAGGGTGAGTCACAACTGGTAGACAACTATACCGTGGAACTCCGCGCATTGTGTAAGGCGAGTCACAACTGGTAGACAACTATACCGTGGAACTCCGTGCATTGTATAAGGTGAGTCACAACTGGTAGACAACTATACCGTGGAACTCCGCGCATTGTGTAAGGCGAGTCACAACTGGTAGACAACTATACCGTGGAACTCCGTGCATTGTATAGGGTGAGTCACAACTGGTAGACAACTATACCGTGGAACTCCGTGCATTGTATAAGGTGAGTCACAACTGGTAGACAACTATACCGTGGAACTCCGCGCATTGTATAGGGTGAGTCACAACTGGTAGACAACTATACCGTGGAACTCCGCGCATTGTATAGGGTGAGTCACAACTGGTAGACAACTATACCGTGGAACTCCGCGCATTGTATAGGGCGAGTCACAACTGGTAGACAACTATACCGTGGAACTCCGTGCATTGTATAGGGTGAGTCACAACTGGTAGATAACTATACCGTGGAACTCCTCGCATTGTATAAGGTGAGTCACAACTGGTAGACAACTATACCGTGGAACTCCGTGCATTGTATAAGGTGAGTCACAACTGGTAGACAACTATACCGTGGAACTCCGTGCATTGTATAAGGTGAGTCACAACTGGTAGACAACTATACCGTGGAACTCCGTGCATTGTATAAGGTGAGTCACAACTGGTAGACAACTATACCGTGGAACTCCGTGCATTGTATAAGGTGAGTCACAACTGGTAGATAACTATACCGTGGAACTCCGCGCATTGTATAGGGTGAGTCACAACTGGTAGACAACTATACCGTGGAACTCCGTGCATTGTATAAGGTGAGTCACAACTGGTAGACAACTATACCGTGGAACTCCGTGCATTGTATAAGGTGAGTCACAACTGGTAGACAACTATACCGTGGAACTCCGTGCATTGTATAAGGTGAGTCACAACAGACAGACAGACAGACAGACAGACAGACAGACAGACAGACAGACAGACAGACAGACAGACAGACAGACAGACAGACAGACAGACAGACAGACAGACAGACAGACAGACAGACAGACAGACAGACAGACAGACAGACAGACAGACAGACAGACAGACAGACAGACAGACAGACAGACAGACAGACAGACAGACAGACAGACAGACAGACAGACAGACAGACAGACAGACAGACAGACAGACAGACAGACAGACAGACAGACAGACAGACAGACAGACAGACAGACAGACAGACAGACAGACAGACAGACAGACAGACAGACAGACAGACAGACAGACAGACAGACAGACAGACAGACAGACAGACAGACAGACAGACAGACAGACAGACAGACAGACAGACAGACAGACAGACAGACAGACAGACAGACAGACAGACAGACAGACAGACAGACAGACAGACAGACAGACAGACAGACAGACAGACAGACAGACAGACAGACAGACAGACAGACAGACAGACAGACAGACAGACAGACAGACAGACAGACAGACAGACAGACAGACAGACAGACAGACAGACAGACAGACAGACAGACAGACAGACAGACAGACAGACAGACAGACAGACAGACAGACAGACAGACAGACAGACAGACAGACAGACAGACAGACAGACAGACAGACAGACAGACAGACAGACAGACAGACAGACAGACAGACAGACAGACAGACAGACAGACAGACAGACAGACAGACAGACAGACAGACAGACAGACAGACAGACAGACAGACAGACAGACAGACAGACAGACAGACAGACAGACAGACAGACAGACAGACAGACAGACAGACAGACAGACAGACAGACAGACAGACAGTCAGACAGTCAGACAGTCAGACAGACAGACAGACAGACACATGATATTTATATATATAGACTAGAAAGCCCGTGGCCCTTCGGGCCACGGCTTTCTAGTTAACAAGCCTACTCACCATTCCAAACATTCGATTAATTAATTAACTTAACTTAACAAAACGTCACATGATTGAGTGTTCTCTCAAACAAAAAGACTGAAGCTGTTTTACTTTTCAAATATCTACATACTACGTACAACATAAGGCTTTAGGTTGTATAAAGTAGATTAAATACCTGCCAAGTACCATTTCCAAAGGATTACAAATAGTAAATATATGGAAGAAGGTTAAACTGTAGAACTGCAGGTGGTTATCATCCTCGTAAATATAACCTATAGTTTATTTAGTTTAGTAGATACTGTACAGTACTTTTAGATCGCTGCCAAGAATTAACTCTAAAGAATTTAATTGGGAGAAGGATTTCACTTTCAGACAATTCGTCCCCTAGTGGCGGACTGGAAAACTGCAGACTGGTCAACGTCCTTCCCAAAGACGCGGCTTATGAAGTAGGACAGTAGACCTCTGCCAAGTACATGTATCAGCCTAAAAGCATTTTTAATAAATAAATGTGAGAATGTTCTCACTTTTCATACATTTCGCACCCTCTAGCAGTATACTGGAGAACTGCAGACTGGTTAGCATCCGCCCCAAACACACAGCCTATGGTGTAGTATGCATTTCTCAAGTATAAAAAAAAGCATTAGAAACAATGAAATGGGAGAAGGTTTTCATTTCAGACATTTCACCCTCTAGCGGCAGACTGAGGAATTGCAGATTGGTCAGAGTTCTCCACAAAAACGCAGTCTATGGTGTAGTAGATCTCTGCAAAGTATCAGCATAAAAGCATTATTAATAACGAAATGGGTGAAGGTTTTCACTTTCAGACATTGCGCCCCCTAGTGGCAGACAGAGGAATTGCAGATTGGTCAGAGTTCTCCACAAACACGCAGCCTATGGTGTAGTAGACCTCTGCCAAGTATCAGCCTAAAAGTATTAGAAACAACGAAATGGGATAAGGTTTTCACTTTCAGATAATTCGCCCCCTAGCGGCCGAATGGAGAACTGCAGGTAGTTCGGCGTCCTCCACAGACACACACCATATGGTGTAATACACATCTGCCAAGTGTCAGCCTAAAGGCATTATTAATAACGAAATGGGATAAGGTTTTCACTTTCAGACATTTGGCCCCCTAGCAGTAGACTGGAGAAATGCAGACTGGTTCTAGCTCCTCCCCAAACACGCAGTCTTGGTGTAGTAGACTTCTGCCAAGTATCAGCAAAAAAGCAGTAAAAACAACGAAATGGGTGAAGGTTTTCACTTTGAGACATTGCGCCCCCTACCGGCAGACAGAGGAATTTCAGATTATTCAGAGTTCTCTACAAACACGCAGTCTATGGTGTAGTCGACTTCTGCCAAGTATCAGCAAAAAAGCATTATAAACAACGAAATGGGATAAGGTTTTCACTTTCAGATATTTCTCCCCCTAGCGGCAGACTGGGGAATTGCAGATTGGTCAGCATTCTCCGAAAACACACAGCCTATGGTGTAGTAGACCTCTGCCACGTATCAGCTAAAAGGCATTAATAATAACAAAATGGAAGAAGGTTTTCAGTTTCTGACATTTCGCCCTCTAGCGGCAGACTTGAGAACTGCAGATTGATCCGTGTCTTCCCAAACACACAGTCTATGGTCAGGAACGTATCTGCAACGTATCATTTAGAACAGATTGAGTCTGTTGGTGCAACTGTTGGTGTTGTTTAAGGGGAATGGCAATTTTCTGCTACACCACCGCACCTGTAAACTATACGAACATAAACAGATATAGGCATACTGTATGCTGGTATGCTACAGCCTACAGATAAGGTGTAAGTAAGGTAGGCCTACTGAGATTGAAATACCACTACAGCACTACAGCACTACTGCACAAATAAACTGCACACTGCACAAAGTAAGACCATAGCTGTAGGGCTATGTACTGATGTAAGAGATACCGGTCCGGTACCTGAATATTGGAATTGCGTGCTGACCAAGTGCTGACCAGTGTACAGTGTACGCTCTCTGCTACTGCCTGACAGCCTGAATGCAGTACTGTCTGGCTGTGGATCATTCCCTCGCACATCCATCCAACATTTGCGCATTCTGCATAGGCCTAAGGGTCTCTGTTCCTGTATAGACTGCTGGACCGTATGCGTTGCGTATAGTACCGGTAGCGTATACTAGTATAGGCTATGAAATGTCGGATAAAATTCGCAAGCTAGAAAAGCGGGTCCAACACAATCCGTGGGACATCGAGGGATGGGCGATATTAATTCGGGAATGCCAGGGAGTCTCAGTGGAAAATGCGAGACACATATACGAACGTTTAGTAACACAGTTTCCAAACTGCGGAAGATACTGGAAAATGTATATTGAACATGAGGTGAGATTCTATCAATTTTTGGTAACGGTACCGGTAGCTGTATATTAACGATAAAAAAACAACAATACAGCAATATCTTTAATAATATGCAAGCACAAACCATAGTACAGCACAGGTTAGAGTAGGAAATACTGTAGATAGATCAGTAGATATCGATCTTTTAAATTTCAAAATATTAATATTGGGATATCTAGGCCATAGCTCTATAGACTGATAGAGCTAGTGCGGCCAATTTTTGACTATATGTATGTCAGTATGTGGTGTGTTTTGATAGGCATAGGCCTACGGTATGATCTGACGGCAGGACGGCATCAACACTGTTCAGCTGTTGCTGTGTTGTCAGCAGCCAGCCGAGTACCGAGCCGAGACCAGGAGAAGGAGACAGACCAACATACTGACATACACAGAGACGGGGGGTCGCAGGTAGTTACATTTTTCAAAACTGTGTGTACCGGTCTGCCGGTACATGTTGTCAGCCTGTAGTTTTTTTCATCTTACATCAGTCTGTCAGTAGGGCCTTCATCGTACTTTGTACCGGTAGCTAGGGTTGGGCTGGCCAGTGCGGCATTTTTTTTAAATAATATTCGGGTGGAGATGGAGACACCAATGCAGCAATGTCATAGTTTTTTTTTGTAAACAAATGAATTAAATTAAAACCAAAAACAGATAAAACTCCCTAAACACTATAAAAAAAGACGGCTCACGCTATGGCATATAGGCCTAATAGTTGTAGTTTTGTGTTTGAGTATGTATTTAGGTCGATAGTTAAGCTATGTTTGGTAGACTGGCTGACTAGTATAGATTAGATATCAATATTTATTTGACCTAATCCTTATTTGGGCTGTAATAATGGGTCTACCCGTGAAAACACATCACATGGTATCTTAAGTTTAGCAGTTAGTACGGTTGAATACGGTAACATTAAATTTAATCACCTTAGATTAATTAATCTCACTTGTTAATAATCAAAAACCTATTCAGAAACCGGTACTCGAGTTGGTGAACTGCATGCGACTTCCAACGTCCTTCATTTTGCACATTTTTTTATTTTTCTAATTAATATAAATCCAACCGAAGTTTGTTCCCATAAAAGTTTTCCTAATATTTACATATATATATATATTTGTTGCCTTAGATGAAAGCGCGGAATTACGAAAAGGTGGAGAAGCTCTTCCAACGGTGTCTCATTAAGGTTAGATGAACTCTGTTGACCTTTATTTACCAGGTCAGTTGAACTCTGTTTAACTTTATCTACCCGGTTGACTTTTATCTACAAGGTCAATTGAAGGAATTTTTGAGAAATCCTTTGTGACATGACTTAACTCCCCCCCCCCCCCCCCCCCCCCCCATAAGGTTCTGTGATCATATGAACAGAATTAACAACATACTTTTTGGAAGGAAAAGGTTACTATGTAGTATAAAACTCAAATAGACGTTGACAGAAAAAGTCTATGTGCCACATAGAACCATTTCCATGTGGAAAATTGTATAGCATTAGCAAGAAAAAGTTCTATGTAACCGAGTATTGTGTCTGTGATATATATTCTATGTACAACATAGTATTGATTATTGACGAGGGTTATTATCCAATCGGGTCAGACGTTTTCTTAACCCTATTTGGCCCGGGGGTGGGTCATTTTAGAAATTTGTAGTTATTTATCTGTATATTTGGGCCAGGTTTGTTGGAAAAACCGAGATTTTGTTACTTTTCCTGAAATTTATTTGGCTGTCAAGCTGCGCAAACGTCAATTATATAACTATGTTAGTTTTCGTGCTGTGGTCCCCTTCTGGCATCCATCTCCAGTATTTTTTCGTGCTAAAATGTTCAAAAGTTTTTATGGCTCGCTAAAATAAATTTATTTGCGGTATATACTGTAGGCCTTGAGTTTTTTTTCGATGCCGATCACGATTATAGAACTCATATATAACATTAGAGAAAATTTGTGTTAATTTGGAATGCGCCCGCTGGGGCACGAAAAAAACAAGTACCGGTAGTGTAAATATGATAATGAAAAATAACAACCAAATCGACCTAATTATATGGCCTCATGTGTTTTCTTGGTAGCTGAATTAGTATGACTCTCAGAAATGTTTTTTCTGAATCATTATCGAATTTTTGAATATGTGCCAATGTGGCACAAAAATACAAATAGCACAATTTGATAATAAATTTGATGGTGACACTTCCATAAAAGGTTTATAACAAGTTTTATCGTGATCAGCGATCTCGAACACCCTATAGCTTCAAAATTATCCAACCAAATTCCATTTTTGGCAGTTTGAAATGTGATGCAACTTCTATTTTTCGTCATACCAGACATTAGAAATGCAACAAAAACGATAGTTGTGATACCATGAAATATTTTTTATCGGGTTGTACCGTTATCAGCTACCGGTACCTAGAAAACCAGTGTAGGTTCAGAATTACACAACGAAATGCAAAATTTAACAGTTTAACATTTTGGTTACAAAGTTTCTAATTTTCATCGTGGGGCACCAGAATAGCACCAAAAATGATGGTTGCATACCAGTAATCATTTTCACTAGTGTCATCATTTTCAGCGTTCTCGATAACCCGTAGGCTATACCTTCAGTAGTTCCTATCAGTTTTACTGCTGTTCCTTTTCTGGGGCTCGATCTCACGACCTTCCGGTTGGAACACTGAAGTATCTAACCAACAGGACAGCCGGAACTAATTGTACCATTGTGGAGGCTGATCATGTGAATAACAACTAAAACAATTTAGAATACGATCTATATTCTGATCTGATAGTAGAGATGAGTAATCGAAAAGTGATTTGTACATACATAACATATGTACACCTCTATATATTCCTTTTGTTAGGAAGAAAAGTATTCTCAGGCATAAAAAATTTGCATGCAAAAATTCAAAATGCCAATATCAACTGTTCTGAGTAGGTAAAAAAATACGCGAAGTGTCTATATCTTAGGATGACTATTTTTTCACATAGGACCTTTTATCAATGAGCCCTTCAATTGAACTCTGTTGAACTCTATCTACCACGTCGACCTTTACCTACCAGGTCAGTTGAACTCTGTTGACCTTTATCTACCAGGTCAATTGAACTCTGTTGACCTTTATCTACCAGGTCAATTGAACTCTGATGACCTTTATCTACCAGGTCAATTGAACTCTGTTGACCTTTATCTACAAGGTTGACCTTTATCTACCAGGTCAGTTGAACTCTGTTGACCTTTATCTACAAGGTTGACCTTTATCTACCAGGTCAGTTGAACTCTGTTGACCTTTATCTACCCGGTTGACCTTTATCTACCAGGTCAATTGAACTCTGTTGACCTTTATCTACCAGGTCAGTCGAACTCTGTTGACCTTTATCTACCAGGTCAATTGAACTCTGTTGACCTTTATCTACCAGGTCAATTGAACTCTGTTGACCTTTATCTACCAGGTCAGTCGAACTCTGCTGACCTTTATCTACAAGGTTGACCTTTATCTACCAGGTCAGTCGAACTCTGTTGAGTTGACCTTTATCTACCAGGTCAATTGAATTCTGTTGACCTTTATCTACCAGGTCAATTGAACTCTGTTGACCTTTATCTACCAGGTCATTTGAACTATGTTGATCTTTATCTACCAGGTTGACCTATACCTACCAGGTCAGTTGAACTCTGTTGACCTTTATCTACCAGGTCAATTGAACTCTGTTGAGTTGACCTTTATCTACCAGGTCAATTGAACTCTGTTGACCTTTATCTACCAGGTCATTTGAACTATGTTGATCTTTATCTACCAGGTTGACCTTTACCTACCAGGTCAGTTGAACTCTGTTGACCTTTATCTACAAGGTCAATTAAACTCTGTTGACCTTTATCTACCAGGTCAATTGAACTCTGTTGACCTTTATCTACAAGGTCAATTGAACTCTGTTGACCTTCATCTACAAGGTCAATTGAACTCTGTTGACCTTTATCTACCAGGTCAGTCGAACTCTACTGACCTTTATCTACAAGGTTGACCTTTATCTACCAGGTCAATTGAACTCTGTTGACCTTTATCTACAAGGTCAATTGAACTCTGTTGACCTTCATCTACAAGGTCAATTGAACTCTGTTGACCTTTATCTACCAGGTCAGTCGAACTCTGTTGAGTTGACCTTTATCTACCAGGTCAATTGAATTCTGTTGACCTTTATCTACCAGGTCAATTGAACTCTGTTGACCTTTATCTACCAGGTCATTTAAACTATGTTGATCTTTATCTACCAGGTTGACCTATACCTACCAGGTCAGTTGAACTCTGTTGACCTTTATCTACCAGGTCAATTGAACTCTGTTGAGTTGACCTTTATCTACCAGGTCAATTGAACTCTGTTGACCATTATCTGCCAGGTCAATTGAACTCTGTTGACCTTTATCTACAAGGTTGACCTTTATCTACCAGGTCAATTGAACTCTGTTGACCTTTATCTACCAGGTCAATTGAACTCTGTTGACCTTTATCTACAAGGTTGACCTTTATCTACCAGGTCATTGAACTCTGTTGACCTTTATCTACCAGGTCAATTGAACTCTGTTGACCTTTATCTACAAGGTTGACCTTTATCTACCAGGTCAATTGAACACTGTTGACCTTTATCTACAAGGTCAATTGAACTCTGTTGACCTTTATCTACAAGGTTGACCTTTATCTACCAGGTCAATTGAACTCTGTTGACATTTATCTACCAGGTCAATTGAACTCTGTTGACCTTTATCTACCAGGTCAATTGAACTCTGTTGACCTTTATCTACAAGGTCAATTGAACTCTGTTGACCTTTATCTACAAGGTTGACCTTTATCTACCAGGTCAATTGAACACTGTTGACCTTTATCTACAAGGTCAATTGAACTCTGTTGACCTTTATCTACAAGGTCAATTGAACTCTGTTGACCTTTATCTACCAGGTCAATTGAACTCTGCTGACCTTTATCTACAAGGTCAATTGAACTCTGTTGACCTTTATCTACAAGGTTGACCTTTATCTACCAGGTCAATTGAACTCTGTTGACCTTTATCTACCAGGTCAATTGAACTCTGTTGACCTTTATCTACAAGGTCAATTGAACTCTGTTGACCTTTATCTACAAGGTTGACCTTTATCTACCAGGTCAATTGAACACTGTAGACCTTTATCTACAAGGTCAATTGAACTCTGTTGACCTTTATCTACAAGGTCAATTGAACTCTGTTGACCTTTATCTACCAGGTCAATTGAACTCTGCTGACCTTTATCTACAAGGTCAATTGAACTCTGTTGACCTTTATCTATAAGGTTGACCTTTATCTACCAGGTAAATTGAACTCTGTTGACATTTATCTACCAGGTCAATTGAACTCTGTTGACCTTTATCTACCAGGTCAATTGAACTCTGTTGACCTTTATCTACAAGGTCAATTGAACTCTGTTGACCTTTATCTACAAGGTCAATTGAACTCTGTTGACCTTTATCTACCAGGTCAATTGAACTCTGTTGACCTTTATCTACCAGGTCAATTGAACTCTGTTGACCTTTATCTACAAGGTCAATTGAACTCTGTTGACCTTTATCTACCAGGTCAATTGAACTCTGTTGACCTTTATCTACCAGGTCAATTGAACTCTGTCGACCTTTATCTACAAGGTCAATTGAATTCTGTTTACCTTTATCTACCAGGTCAATTGAACTCTGTTGACCTTTATCTACCAGGTCAATTGAACTCTGCTGACCTTTATCTACAAGGTCAATTGAACTCTGTTGACCTTTATCTACAAGGTTGACCTTTATCTACCAGGTCAATTGAACTCTGTTGACATTTATCTACCAGGTCAATTGAACTCTGTTGACCTTTATCTACCAGGTCAATTGAACTCTGTTGACCTTTATCTACAAGGTCAATTGAACTCTGTTGACCTTTATCTACCAGGTCAATTGAACTCTGTTGACCTTTATCTACCAGGTCAATTGAACTCTGTTTACCTTTATCTACAAGGTCAATTGAACTCTGTTGACCTTTATCTACCAGGTCAATTGAACTCTGCTGACCTTTATCTACAAGGTCAATTGAACTCTGTTGACCTTTATCTACAAGGTTGACCTTTATCTACCAGGTCAATTGAACTCTGTTGACATTTATCTACCAGGTCAATTGAACTCTGTTGACCTTTATCTACCAGGTCAATTGAACTCTGTTGACCTTTATCTACAAGGTCAATTGAACTCTGTTGACCTTTATCTACCAGGTCAATTGAACTCTGTTGACCTTTATCTACCAGGTCAATTGAACTCTGTCGACCTTTATCTACAAGGTCAATTGAATTCTGTTTACCTTTATCTACCAGGTCAATTGAACTCTGTTGACCTTTATCTACAAGGTCAATTGAACTCTGTTGACCTTTATCTACCAGGTCAATTGAACTCTGTTGACCTTTATCTACCAGGTCAATTGAACTCTGTTGACCTTTATATACCAGGTCAATTGAACTCTGTTGACCTTTATCTACAAGGTCAATTTAACTCTGTTGACCTTTATCTACCAGGTCAATTGAACTCTGTTGACCTTTATCTACAAGGTCAATTGAACTCTGTTGACCTTTATCTACCAGGTCAATTGGACTCTGTTGACCTTTATCTACAAGGTCAATTGAATTCTGTTTACCTTTATCTACCAGGTCAATTGAACTCTGTTGGCCTTTATCTACCAGGTCAATTGAACTCTGCTGACCTTTATCTACAAGGTCAATTGAACTCTGTTGACCTTTATCCACAAGGTTGACCTTTATCTACCAGGTCAATTGAATTCTGTTGGCCTTTATCTACCAGGTCAATTGAACACTGTTGACCTTTATCTACAAGGTCAATTGAACTCTGTCGACCTTTATCTACAAGGTTGACCTTTATCTACCAGGTCAATTGAATTCTGTTGACCTTTATCTACCAGGTCAATTGAACACTGTTGACCTTTATCTACAAGGTCAATTGAACTCTGTTGACCTTTATCTACCAGGTCAATTGAACTCTGCTGACCTTTATCTACAAGGTCAATTGAACTCTGTTGACCTTTATCTACAAGGTTGACCTTTATCTACCAGGTCAATTGAACTCTGTTGACCTTTATCTACCAGGTCAATTGAACTCTGTTGACCTTTATCTACAAGGTCAATTGAACTCTGTTGACCTTTATCTACAAGGTTGACCTTTATCTACCAGGTCAATTGAACACTGTTGACCTTTATCTACAAGGTCAATTGAACTCTGTTGACCTTTATCTACAAGGTTGACCTTTATCTACCAGGTCAATTGAACTCTGTTGACATTTATCTACCAGGTCAATTGAACTCTGTTGACCTTTATCTACAAGGTTGACCTTTATCTACCAGGTCAATTGAACACTGTTGACCTTTATCTACAAGGTCAATTGAACTCTGTTGACCTTTATCTACAAGGTTGACCTTTATCTACCAGGTCAATTGAACTCTGTTGACATTTATCTACCAGGTCAATTGAACTCTGTTGACCTTTATCTACCAGGTCAATTGAACTCTGTTGACCTTTATCTACAAGGTCAATTGAACTCTGTTGACCTTTATCTACAAGGTTGACCTTTATCTACCAGGTCAATTGAACACTGTTGACCTTTATCTACAAGGTCAATTGAACTCTGTTGACCTTTATCTACAAGGTCAATTGAACTCTGTTGACCTTTATCTACCAGGTCAATTGAACTCTGCTGACCTTTATCTACAAGGTCAATTGAACTCTGTTGACCTTTATCTACCAGGTCAATTGAACTCTGCTGACCTTTATCTACAAGGTCAATTGAACTCTGTTGACCTTTATCTACAAGGTTGACCTTTATCTACCAGGTCAATTGAACTCTGTTGACCTTTATCTACAAGGTCAATTGAACTCTGTTGACCTTTATCTACAAGGTTGACCTTTATCTACCAGGTCAATTGAACACTGTTGACCTTTATCTACAAGGTCAATTGAACTCTGTTGACCTTTATCTACAAGGTTGACCTTTATCTACCAGGTCAATTGAACACTGTTGACCTTTATCTACAAGGTCAATTGAACTCTGTTGACCTTTATCTACAAGGTTGACCTTTATCTACCAGGTCAATTGAACACTGTTGACCTTTATCTACAAGGTCAATTGAACTCTGTTGACCTTTATCTACAAGGTCAATTGAACTCTGTTGACCTTTATCTACCAGGTCAATTGAACTCTGCTGACCTTTATCTACCAGGTCAATTGAACTCTGTTGACCTTTATCTACAAGGTCAATTGAACTCTGTTGACCTTTATCTACAAGGTCAATTGAACTCTGTTGACCTTTATCTACCAGGTCAATTGAACTCTGTTGACCTTTATCTACCAGGTCAATTGAACTCTGTTGACCTTTATCTACAAGGTCAATTGAACTCTGTTGACCTTTATCTACAAGGTCAATTGAACTCTGTTGACCTTTATCTACCAGGTCAATTGAACTCTGTTGACCTTTATCTACCAGGTCAATTGAACTCTGTCGACCTTTATCTACAAGGTTGACCTTTATCTACCAGGTCAATTGAACTCTGTTGACATTTATCTACCAGGTCAATTGAACTCTGTTGACCTTTATCTACCAGGTCAATTGAACTCTGTTGACCTTTATCTACAAGGTCAATTGAACTCTGTTGACCTTTATCTACAAGGTTGACCTTTATCTACCAGGTCAATTGAACTCTGTTGACATTTATCTACCAGGTCAATTGAACTCTGTTGACCTTTATCTACCAGGTCAATTGAACTCTGTTGACCTTTATCTACAAGGTCAATTGAACTCTGTTGACCTTTATCTACAAGGTCAATTGAACTCTGTTGACCTTTATCTACCAGGTCAATTGAACTCTGTTGACCTTTATCTACCAGGTCAATTGAACTCTGTTGACCTTTATCTACAAGGTCAATTGAACTCTGTTGACCTTTATCTACAAGGTCAATTGAACTCTGTTGACCTTTATCTACCAGGTCAATTGAACTCTGTTGACCTTTATCTACCAGGTCAATTGAACTCTGTCGACCTTTATCTACAAGGTCAATTGAATTCTGTTTACCTTTATCTACCAGGTCAATTGAACTCTGTTGACCTTTATCTACAAGGTCAATTGAACTCTGTTGACCTTTATCTACCAGGTCAATTGAACTCTGTTGACCTTTATCTACCAGGTCAATTGAACTCTGTTGACCTTTATATACCAGGTCAATTGAACTCTGAGACCTTTATCTACAAGGTCAATTTAACTCTGTTGACCTTTATCTACCAGGTCAATTGGACTCTGTTGACATTTATCTACAAGGTTGACCTTTATCTACCCGGTTGACCTTTATCTACCAGGTCAATTGAACTCTGTTGACCTTTATCTACAAGGTCAATTGAACTCTGTTGACCTTTATCTACCAGATCAATTGGACTCTGTTGACCTTTATCTACAAGGTTGACCTTTATCTACCCGGTTGACCTTTATCTACCAGGTCAATTGAACTCTGTTGACCTTTATCTACAAGGTCAATTGAACTCTGTTGACCTTTATCTACCAGGTCAATTGAACTCTGTTGACCTTTATCTACCAGGTCAATTGAACTCTGTTGACCTTTATCTACAAGGTCAATTGAACTCTGTTGACCTTTATCTACCAGGTCAATTGAACTCTGTTGACCTTTATCTACCAGGTCAATTGAACTCTGTTGACCTTTATCTACCAGGTCAATTGAACTCTGTTGACCTTTATCTACAAGGTTGACCTTTATCTACCCGGTTGACCTTTATCTACCAGGTCAATTGAACTCTGTTGACCTTTATCTACAAGGTCAATTGAACTCTGTTGACCTTTATATACCAGGTCAATTGAACTCTGTTGACCTTTATCTACAAGGTCAATTGAACTCTGTTGACCTTTATCTACCAGGTCAATTGGACTCTGTTGACCTTTATCTACAAGGTTGACCTTTATCTACCCGGTTGACCTTTATCTACCAGGTCAATTGAACTCTGTTGACCTTTATCTACAAGGTCAATTGAACTCTGTTGACCTTTATCTACCAGGTCAATTGAACTCTGTTGACCTTTATCTACAAGGTCAATTGAACTCTGTTGACCTTTATCTACCAGGTCAATTGAACTCTGTTGACCTTTATCTACCAGGTCAATTGAACTCTGTTGACCTTTATCTACCAGGTCAATTGAACTCTGTCGACCTTTATCTACAAGGTCAATTGAATTCTGTTTACCTTTATCTACCAGGTCAATTGAACTCTGTTGACCTTTATCTACAAGGACAATTGAACTCTGTTGACCTTTATCTACCAGGTCAATTGAACTCTGTTGACCTTTATCTACCAGGTCAATTGAACTCTGTTGACCTTTATCTACCAGGTCAATTGAACTCTGTTGACCTTTATCTACCAGGTCAATTGAACTCTGTTGACCTTTATCTACAAGGTCAATTGAACTCTGTTGACCTTTATCTACCAGGTCAATTGAACTCTGTTGACCTTTATCTACAAGGTCAATTGAACTCTGTTGACCTTAATCTACAAGGTAAATTGAACTCTGTTGACCTTTATCTACCAGGTCAATTGAACTCTGTTGACCTTTATCTACCAGGTCAATTGAACTCTGTCGACCTTTATCTACCAGGTCAATTGAATTCTGTTTACCTTTATCTACCAGGTCAATTGAACTCTGTTGACCTTTATCTACAAGGTCAATTGAACTCTGTTGACCTTTATCTACCAGGTCAATTGAACTCTGTTGACCTTTATCTACCAGGTCAATTGAACTCTGTTGACCTTTATCTACAAGGTCAATTGAATTCTGTTTACCTTTATCTACCAGGTCAATTGAACTCTGTTGACCTTTATCTACAAGGTCAATTGAACTCTGTTGACCTTTATCTACAAGGTCAATTGAACTCTGTTGACCTTTATCTACAAGGTCAATTGAACTCTGTTGACCTTTATCTACCAGGTCAATTGAACTCTGTTGACCTTTATCTACAAGGTTGACCTTTATCTACAAGGTCAGTCGAATTCTGTTGACCTTTATCTACAAGGTCAATTGAACTCTGTTGACCTTTATCTACCAGGTCAATTGAACTCTGTCGACCTTTATCTACAAGGTCAATTGAATTCTGTTTACCTTTATCTACAAGGTCAATTGAACTCTGTTGACCTTAATCTACAAGGTAAATTGAACTCTGTTGACCTTTATCTACAAGGTCAATTGAACTCTGTTGACCTTTATCTACCAGGTCAATTGAACTCTGTTGACCTTTATCTACAAGGTCAATTGAACTCTGTTGACCTTAATCTACAAGGTAAATTGAACTCTGTTGACCTTTATCTACCAGGTCAATTGAACTCTGTTGACCTTTATCTACCAGGTCAATTGAACTCTGTCGACCTTTATCTACCAGGTCAATTGAATTCTGTTTACCTTTATCTACCAGGTCAATTGAACTCTGTTGACCTTTATCTACAAGGTCAATTGAACTCTGTTGACCTTTATCTACCAGGTCAATTGAACTCTGTTGACCTTTATCTACCAGGTCAATTGAACTCTGTTGACCTTTATCTACAAGGTCAATTGAATTCTGTTTACCTTTATCTACCAGGTCAATTGAACTCTGTTGACCTTTATCTACAAGGTCAATTGAACTCTGTTGACCTTTATCTACAAGGTCAATTGAACTCTGTTGACCTTTATCTACAAGGTCAATTGAACTCTGTTGACCTTTATCTACCAGGTCAATTGAACTCTGTTGACCTTTATCTACAAGGTTGACCTTTATCTACAAGGTCAGTCGAATTCTGTTGACCTTTATCTACAAGGTCAATTGAACTCTGTTGACCTTTATCTACCAGGTCAATTGAACTCTGTTGACCTTTATCTACAAGGTCAATTGAATTCTGTTTACCTTTATCTACCAGGTCAATTGAACTCTGTTGACCTTTATCTACAAGGTCAATTGAACTCTGTTGACCTTTATCTACCAGGTCAATTGAACTCTGTTTACCTTTATCTACCAGGTCAATTGAACTCTGTTGACCTTTATCTACAAGGTCAATTGAACTCTGTTGACCTTTATCTACCAGGTCAATTGAACTCTGTTGACCTTTATCTACCAGGTCAATTGAACTCTGTTGACCTTTATCTACAAGGTCAATTGAATTCTGTTTACCTTTATCTACCAGGTCAATTGAACTCTGTTGACCTTTATCTACCAGGTCAATTGAACTCTGTTGACCTTTATCTACCAGGTCAATTGAACTCTGTCGACCTTTATCTACAAGGTCAATTGAATTCTGTTTACCTTTATCTACCAGGTCAATTGAACTCTGTTGACCTTTATCTACAAGGTCAATTGAACTCTGTTGACCTTTATCTACCAGGTCAATTGAACTCTGTTGACCTTTATCTACCAGGTCAATTGAACTCTGTTGACCTTTATCTACCAGGTCAATTGAACTCTGTTGACCTTTATCTACAAGGTCAATTGAACTCTGTTGACCTTTATCTACCAGGTCAATTGAACTCTGTTGACCTTTATCTACAAGGTCAATTGAATTCTGTTTACCTTTATCTACCAGGTCAATTGAACTCTGTTGACCTTTATCTACAAGGTCAATTGAACTCTGTTTACCTTTATCTACCAGGTCAATTGAACTCTGTTGACCTTTATCTACAAGGTCAATTGAACTCTGTTTACCTTTATCTACCAGGTCAATTGAACTCTGTTGACCTTTATCTACCAGGTCAATTGAACTCTGTTGACCTTTATCTACAAGGTCAATTGAACTCTGTTGACCTTTATCTACCAGGTCAATTGAACTCTGTTGACCTTTATCTACCAGGTCAATTGAACTCTGTTGACCTTTATCTACAAGGTCAATTGAACTCTGTTGACCTTTATCTACAAGGTCAATTGAACTCTGTTGACCTTAATCTACAAGGTAAATTGAACTCTGTTGACCTTTATCTACCAGGTCAATTGAACTCTGTTGACCTTTATCTACCAGGTCAATTGAACTCTGTTGACCTTTATCTACAAGGTCAATTGAACTCTGTTGACCTTAATCTACAAGGTCAATTGAACTCTGTTGACCTTTATCTACCAGGTCAATTGAACTCTGTTGACCTTTATCTACCAGGTCAATTGAACTCTGTTGACCTTTATCTACAAGGTTGACCTTTATCTACCCGGTTGACCTTTATCTACCAGGTCAATTGAACTCTGTTGACCTTTATCTACAAGGTCAATTGAACTCTGTTGACCTTTATCTACCAGGTCAATTGAACTCTGTTGACCTTTATCTACCAGGTCAATTGAACTCTGTTGACCTTTATCTACAAGGTCAATTGAACTCTGTTGACCTTTATCTACAAGGTCAATTGAACTCTGTTGACCTTTATCTACAAGGTAAATTGAACTCTGTTGACCTTTATCTACCAGGTCAATTGAACTCTGTTGACCTTTATCTACCAGGTCAATTGAACTCTGTTGACCTTTATCTACAAGGTCAATTGAACTCTGTTGACCTTTATCTACAAGGTCAATTGAACTCTGTTGACCTTTATCTACCAGGTCAATTGAACTCTGTTGACCTTTATCTACCAGGTCAATTGAACTCTGTTGACCTTTATCTACAAGGTCAATTGAATTATGTTTACCTTTATCTACCAGGTCAATTGAACTCTGTTGACCTTTATCTACAAGGTCAATTGAACTCTGTTGACCTTTATCTACCAGGTCAATTGGACTCTGTTGACCTTTATCTACAAGGTTGACCTTTATCTTCCAGGTTGACCTTTATCTACCAGGTCAATTGAACTCTGTTGACCTTTATCTACAAGGTTAATTGAACTCTGTTGACCTTTATCTACCAGGTCAATTGAACTCTGTTGACCTTTATCTACCAGGTCAATTGAACTCTGTTGACCTTTATCTACCAGGTCAATTGAACTCTGTTGACCTTTATCTACCAGGTCAATTGAACTCTGTTCACCTTTATCTACCAGGTCAATTGAACTCTGTTGACCTTTATCTACCAGGTCAATTGGACTCTGTTGACCTTTATCTACAAGGTTGACCTTTATCTTCCAGGTTGACCTTTATCTACCAGGTCAATTGAACTCTGTTGACCTTTATCTACAAGGTTAATTGAACTCTGTTGACATTTATCTACCAGGTTGACCTTTATTCTACCAGATCAATTCAACTCTGTTTACCTTTATCTACAAGGTTAATTGAACTCTGTTGACCTTTATCTACAAGGTTGACCTTTATCTACAAGGTCAATTGGACTCTGTTGACCTTTATATACCAGGTCAGTTGAACTCTTTTGACCTTTATCTACCAGGTTAACTTTTGTCTTCAAGGTCAATTGAACTCTGTTGACCTTTATCTACAAGGTTGACCTTTATTCTACCAGATCAATTCAACTCTGTTTACCTTTATCTACAAGGTTAATTGAACTCTGTTGACCTTTATCTACAAGGTTGACCTTTATCTACAAGGTCAATTGGACTCTGTTGACCTTTATATACCAGGTCAGTTGAACTCTTTTGACCTTTATCTACCAGGTTAACCTTTGTCTTCAAGGTCAATTGAACTCTGTTGACCTTTATCGACAAGGTTGCCTTTACCTAACAGGTCAATTGAACTCTGTTGACCTTTATCCACCAGGTTGACCTTTACCTACCAGGTCAATTGAACACTGTTGACCTTTATCTACCACGTCAATTGAACTCTGTTGACCTTTATCTACAAGGTCAATTGAACTCTGTTTACCTTTATCTCCCAGATTGACCTTTATTCTACCAGGTCAATTGAACTCTGTTGACCTTTATCTACCAGGTCAGTTGAACTCTGTTGATATTTATCTACCAGGTCAATTGAACTATGTTGACCTTTGTCTACAAGGTCAATTGAACTCTGTTGACCTTTAATCTACCCGGTTGACCGTTATTCTACCAGGTCAATTGAACTCTGTTAACCTTTATCTGTAGATTTTTTGTCAATAATAAATATTTAATTTCAATATCAAACTGTTACCTGTTGGACTATGTAACCCACAGGTACTCAATATCAAACTGTTACCTGTACTGGACTATGTAACCCCCAGGTACTCAATATCAAACTGTTACCTGTACTGGACTATGTAACCCCCAGGTACTCAATATCAAACTGTTACCTGTACTGGACTTTGTAACCCCCAGGTAGTCAATATCAAACTGTTACCTGTACTGGACTTTGTAACCCCCAGTTACTCAATATCAAACTGTTACCTGTACTGGACTCTGTAACCCCCAGTTACTCTATATCAAACTGTTAACCGTCTCTGTAACCCCCAGGTACTCAATATCAAACTGTTACCTGTGCTGGACTTTGTAACCCACAGGTACTCCATATCAAACTGTTACCTGTACTGGACTTTGTAACCCCCAGGTACTCAATATAAAACTGTTAACTGTTACAGACTCTGTAACCCCCAGTTACTCAATATAAAACTGTTAACTCTGTTACCGACTCTGTAACCCCCAGGTACTCAATATCGAATTGTGGCGTTGTTACCTCAACTACGTGAACCTAACCAAATCGTCCCTACCGAGTTTCAACGAGAAGATGGCCCAGGCCTACGATTTCGCCCTCGATAAGATCGGCCAGGATTACCTCTCTT